>PVIJ01007161.1:0-85017 GCA_004024925.1 Scalopus aquaticus | reverse complement strand
GGGGGAGGAGGGGAGGAAGGAGCCGGAGGGAGGGAAGGGAAAGGGCACAAAATGGAATAGAAAAGAACACAAGGGACCATGGAGATGGATCATGGGTGAATTGGTGGTGGGCTACCCAAGGGGAATGCAAAATGTAAAAGACATAAATAACAATAAAAATATATACTATATTAAAAAAAAAAAAACTTCCCTTCAGAAGAGGCTTCTACTGAAGCCCAGGCTTACATATCCAAAACACTTGCCTCCTATGCCCTAGGCTGAGGTATCTAATAAAACACTGACCATTCACCAAAATGAAACACTTTACAAGAGGAAATTGATGTTCCTGAGACTACTGGAGATGATCTGTTGATGCTTATTACTCCAGTCCTCTTTTATATGTACTAACACTCATTGGTATCGGCCCCCTGAATATTCCAACAAGAATAAAATCAATAGTTAGAAATATATCCTTACTAAAACCCATGCAAAATCTAAAATTTGGAGGTAACATCAGAATATGGTATTTCAAATTTTGATACTATAAACTTTTGCATCCTTCCTTGCCTTGTGACATTCACTGTAGCTCACTGTAACACAACTGACTTAAACATGGTTGTGATGTGTGTCTCTGTTTATGTGAATATGCTTTTGTATAAATATTAAATTTAAAGGCAAATTTTTATATTTGGTCAAGTGTGTTGGAGAATACGAAGACTCTAAATATGATGGCATATGATTGCTAAATTAAACTAACTTAGCAGAAGCAGGATTTATGAGTCTTATGTGATTATAGGAACATATGCCTCTTGGGAATTTTCAGAAATCCTCTGGAGGGCAATGCATTTTTCAATAATGCTATAATAAAAGTTTGAGGACATTTTACTTCTATCTTGAAGAGAATCAATTTAGATGATATATGGAGAGCTTTTAGAATTTCCAACTGATCCATCAAAGTGAGCCACAGTATTTTTGAACAATAAAGCCCACATGACAAAACACAGCTATAATTAAAATAGTTCCCTACACATAGTAACTGCATCATCTGTCAAATTATGTTCTCTAAAAATTAAATGAGAAAATAACTTCATCTACTGTTCTGCATATGTTTTCACTTACCTGAAACATAAAGTAAGTGTGAATACTGGGTAAAGTTGTCATCCTAAAATTGTTTTGCCAGGTTTTATTAAATATAGTTTCAAAATTTAATAAGATACTTTCATGGTAGTTTTGAGGTAATTTACCTTTTTATACTTATTAGGATAGAACTTGTGCAACATTGGATAGCCAAAAACAAAGAAACATACAAACAAATCCATAGACATGAAGATTTTGGCTACAATAAATATAACTCAATCAATAGCCACCAAATATATAAAGTATAAAAAACAATAAAAAAGGAAAAAAAGACAATGCACTGAAAAAAACATGTTTAGTATCCATATAGCAGGCAAAGTGTAGGAACACTAATATATACTGGCTTTCTACAAATTGATGAGATACAAGAATACCTCCTTCAAAGAGATTTAGTGACTATGAAATTTTTTCTGTGTATGATTTTGAGATCTTGATTTACTTTTCGTGAATCACAATGACGTTCAGTGTTGCTTTATATGTGTTTCTTTTGGGAAATGCTTAGCCGTGTCCTTTTGTCCAGGGTGCTATTGAATTGTTTGTGTTTATCTTACTAAATTGTAGAGTACATTTTTGCATATTTTGATAATAATATTTTCAATTCTGTATTGTGAAAATCTATTTCCAATTGTAACTCATCCTTTAATTTCCTTCAGTGTGTTTTTCCTTAAAATTAGGATGTTAAGATTCAATTAATCGTGCTTCATACAAATAATGTTTATATTGGGCTTCCCTGATGGCGCAACGGGTTAAGTCTCAGCACTATGAAGCTATCCGCAGCCACTGCAGCATGAGTTCAATCTCTGGCCAGGGAGCTTCCCACATGGTGCAGCAAGATCTCTCCTTCCTCACCGGCTGCTCCCCTCAGCAGTGCACTTCAGTAGATCTGCCTGTTCTGCTCCCCAGTCAGTCTCTGGTGAACCCTCTCACCATCTCACACCTCTGGCCTACACCCCAGTTCTTGTATGCATAAATAAATAAATCTTTTAAAAAACCAAACAAATAATGTTTACACTTACATTTGTTGAAAAGCCTTTATTTCCCCAACTTATCTGTTATTAAAATACCATACTGCATGGGCTCTTTCTTCTGTTCTGTAAATCAATTTATCTAACTCTGTGTTTTACTGCACTTCTTTTAATTAGAATAGATTGATAACAGGTCTTGAAACATTATAGGACAACCCTTTAACGCCTTATACTTCACTTTAGAAGTGTATTTGTTAGTAAAATTAAAAATTGCAATACCTCTTAAAGAAAAACAAGAAAATCTATGCAAACACTGGTTATAGTATCAAAACCAAGAAACAACCTAAATATACATTTGATAATGAATAAATGGGAATATTCTGTCGATGTACTAGGCAGAATGACTGAATCAGTGACATATGCAAACATGTGATACAATGCAGAATTACTAAATTATTTTTAAGTTTAATATTTAAAATGTTTACTTTGCTATTAATCATTGAAGAATAATATGCTAGAATATGTTCAAATGAATTGATTATAATCACTACTGATAAAATCTTTAGAATATTTATCCATCTTAAATTTGTACTAATCTCTTTATTTTTTTTCTCCACACATTATTTAAACATAAGTCTCTTTGAAATTTCATGTTTCTACTTTTTTTCCATATTGAACCATGAACTTAGGAGGAAGAAGCAAAAATAAGAAGAAATAAATTATATACTGTTCAGACTGGGTAACATAGCTGGAAATAAACATCTTACTATTAAGATAGATACAGCCTGCCTTCACTAATAAGTTTATACAAAACCTTCCAAGTTTTCATGACATTGTGACTTTGTCCTCATCCATCTAAATGCAGATTCTTTTGTCTTTAACTACTTGAATAATATTCAGGAAATGCTCATTTTTTAAAAAAAAGATTTATTTTTTTATGCATACAAGCTGGGGTACAGGCCAGAGGTGTGGGGCGGTGAGAGGGTTCACCAGAGACAGAGTGGGGAGCAGAACAGGCAGATCCACTGAAGTACACTGCTGAGGGGAGCAGCGGGCGAGGCAGGAGAGGTCTGCTGCACCATGTGGGAATCTCCCCAGCTGGGCGTCGAACTCACGTTGCAGCTGCTGAGAATGCCACAGCACAGCACTTAGCCACTGAGCCACCAAGGAGGCCCAGGAAATGCTCATTTTAAAATATCTTCTCAAGTATGAAAGTAACCAGAAAATAATTGAAGAGCTAAATAGACACTTATCCAAAGAAGAAATACAGATGAACAAATAGGCATATGGAAAAAAATGTTCAACATCATTGATCATCAGGGAAATACAAATCAAAACCACAATGAGATATCACCTTATTCTTATGCGAATGGGTCATATCAAAACATGATTAAAAAAATCATCCAATTTTTCCTTTTAAGTAGCTTACCCTGATTTTAAAATAGTTTAATCTATAAATATTTATTTCAGTTATTTGGGAAAATAAGTCTCTACACTTTTAATGTTAAAACAGCATTAGCACTAACCTTCATTTTCGTGACTAGAAGAAAAGAATCTCAAAAAAAGGCCTATTTTAAATTAAGAAAAAACTTTGAAAATGGAAAATATGAACAGGGTCCTTATATTTGTCTAAGTCCTAAAAGTTACAGAAATATATGACATGGAGAGGACAATCAAAGTAAAATATATACTTAAAACTTAAAAAAAAGTTGTGGCTTATAGTGCATTATTGTTAAAACAGCCCAATTATCTAATTGGCAACAATATATTTGTAGTACTTATCTATATCACTGTCTTTCCAATACATGCTTTTCACTGTGAAAATATAGATTATTATAATGACAGTATACAGGTTAATAAATGTTTCAAGTAAAGAAATAAATGATATATATTAGATGTTAATTTTTTACAGTTTGATGAGGAAAATACTGATCTGTAGCTAGTATATATTACTAACCCTTTATAGATTACAAATGAGAAAAATATAATAGAAGACTTTTGTATAAAACTAACACTCTTTTCAGTTGATAGTCACAGACAAGATTGATCTAATAATAGATCGGTCCTGCACTAGAATTTATGGGAATTGTCACCTTTCTGCCTCAGTTATCTCATGGACAATTTGCTATAGATAATTCTGCTACCCTACACCCAGATGTCAAAATCTTTTTCAGTGTTTTAAGAAAATTTATAGGAGTGAGTGTGTGTGTGTGTGTGTTTGTGTGTGCTTGTATGTTTATATTAGGAAGATTAAATTTATAATGGTTGCAAAATGATTTAGAAGACTGTTGGCATAAAAGTTACATGAGCATAAAACATTGTGAGCAATTATCAGCATGGCTCTCTTTCCATGTAACTCTTCCACTTCCACTCCCCCAGCCCAGAGACTGTCAATTTAAGAAATTGAACAATTAGATTCATGTTATCGACAAATAGATGGCTGATTTAACTTTACAGAAAAAGTTGTTATCTATACTTTGCTTCAATTCGATAATCAGACTCAATGGTAAGAAATGATATGAAATCTTATCCTGAAGGTCACGTATCAACCATTTATGAAATTTCAACAATTGTTCAAATGGAGAAAAGCAGGTTTGTGAGCAAATAGCTTTGTCCTTCTGCAAACCTCATGAGATTTCATTCATGCTGACTCCTTATCTTAACATGTAACATAATCACCAATTAGTGTCAAAGTTACTGGAGCCATCACATTCCCAACTGCATTAACCTTATGAACTGGTTCAAGGAAAGGCAATTATTCTTCTTCTAAACTAATCACTAATTCCAAAGTTATTATTAACTAATTTAATCTTTATCTTGGCGTAAGCTATCAAACTATATATCAAATTTATCACAAAAGTAAAGGAGTATTTGACTATGTGTGCTAAAATCAAAGCAAGTGGAAAATAGGATTTTCTTACATTCAGTTGCAGAGAAACCATGCTTTTAACCTTGTCCAGGTCAGTACCATTGGAAGGGAAAAAAAAGGACATTATTCATGTCACTGTAGGCTTGGGCTAATTTTTCTAATTCCCTGGAATATTAATGACCAACAATGAGTGAGCCCCTTAAGTACCTCATTTATTGTCTTAAATATGAAAATGTTTTAGAGATTAGTGAGGAAATTGTTTGAATTAATTAACTGAACTGATGCTCAAGGGACCTAGTACAAGATTTTCAGACAAAAGCTGAGAATTTACAATAATGACATTTCTTTCATGGTTAGAAAATATAGCACCAGTGGGAATTGGAGGCACTCTTAACATTTTAGCTGATGTCTGTTGAGGGTTTAAGAACCCTCAGAAACCATTTATTTTATTCATTGGAGACTTCTCTCGATTACATTATAAAAGGCATCATATTAAAATAGCCATGAGGCTCACAAATTTCATCATATAAGTGGAATCGAATAACTGGCACAATGAAAATTCAGAATGCAAATGGAAGCTATTAAAGTAATGGCATCATTTAAAAAAATTCTTTTTGCAGGAAAGGTAATGTGTAGAAAGATAAAAACAGAACAGTGTTGTACATGGTTAGCTTAATCACACTTTCATTTCTCTTGTGGATTATTAGTTGCAAATGAGACTCCTCTATGCTTAAGAATACATGCATAAGGTGGTTCTTCTATAGACATGACAAAGGAATTGGAAAAACATTTTGGTTTAATCTGAATTATATAAACACCCCCAAATATAGACTTCAAGGTTAGACTAATACATACACATTTGATCTTTTACCTGTATATCTGTAATTTATTTCTGTATTCCTATATTTAGTTTCCTATTTATTGATATGTTTATCTGTTCATTCATACATGCATCTATCAATCGTTCATCCATCCATTCACCCATCCATCCTTCCTTCACCCTTCCTCCATTTATCTTTATATGGACTGATCTAGTGATATATAGAACTATATGGGATATCTGCATTCCTTTAAACAAATCAGCAATTTATAAGTGATAAATGTGAAACATAATTTGCTTTATTGAATTCAATGTGGTAAGAACTTCTCAAGCATATACATATGTCATTTTTCAATTTATTATCTTTCTTTGCATACACAATCTAAAATTTGCAATGATATCTTATGATCCTAGGTCATTGTTAAATGTCTGTTTTAACTTTTCCCTGCTCAGTTCTGATTCTATTTATTAGAGTTTTCTCTCTTTTTTTAGTGAACATAGCTGGAAGTTTGTCATCTTGTTATTTTTTTCAAAGAACAAGCTTTTATATTCATTGACCTTTTGGGCTGCCTTTTCAATTTTTATTACATTTAGTTCTGTTCTAACTTTTATCATTTTACTTCTACCTGGTATTGTTCTTTTTCTAGTTCCTTTAGGTGAAAGGTCAGGTTATTTATTTAAGCTCTTTTTTTATTTCTTGATGTGGGCTTATAGTGGTATACCCTCCCCTCTTGGAACTTTGTGTGCTGGTGCCCTTTTAATTTACCAGCCTTTGGGCCTCCCCGGTGGCGCAGCGGTTAAGCGCTGCACTGTGGAGCTGTCAGCAGCACTAGATGCGAGTTCGACCCCCAACCGGGGAGAATCCCATATGGTGCAGCAGACCGCTCCTGCCTTGCCCGCTGCTCCCCTCAGCAGTGTATTTCTGTTCTGCTCCCCACTCTCTCTCTGGTGAACCCTCTCGCCGCCCCGCATCTCTGGCCTGCATCCCAGCTTGTATGTATAAAAAAATAAGTCTTTAAAAATAAATAAATAAGTAAATAAATTTACCAGCCCTTGGGGCCAGCCATTTTCTGTGCCAGCGCATGAATGGTTTAAGCATTCAATAAAACACACCCAACTCCTGAACTACTTGATATTAAACAAAATTGTAATATCTCTCATAAAACACCTTACACTTTCACCAAAACAATGTGTAAAGCTTCTTGACTGAGTACGATCAAAGAAATAGCTCCTAATAGTTCCAAATAAATCCACCGTGGCATGAAAAACCTGAGACTAGATGAACACGTATTAATACATGAGCGGCCACCTGATACTGGTGACAAAAACACGTACTAATATGTGAGCGGACCACAAAATGTTAGTAGTACTATTGCTGTGTCCCATAAGTTCTGATAGATCATGTCTTCATTTTCAGTCCCAGGTTATTTCCAAATGTCTTCTTTAATTTCCTCATTAATCTGATGGTAGTTCAGTAGTGTGTTGTTCAATCTCCATATATTAGTGTTTTCCTGCTTTCTTATGTTGGATGGCTTCTAATTTGAAACCATTGTAATCTGAGAATATACTTTATATGATTTCAGCCATGATATATCTTTCATCACAAGTGATTAATTTGAGCATCTGTGTGGCAGTTAATTGAGTAACCTAGATAAAATAACATAGTCTTAGAAACCTACAAATCTCTGAGACGGAATCAGGAAGACATAGAAAACATGAACAGACAATTACAAGGAAGGAAACTGAATAGTAATCAAAAGTTTACCAAAAAGCAAAATGATGCCCAGTTTTCTAAGTGAGTTCTACAAAAACTTCAAAGAGAAGCAAATACCTACCCTCAAATCTTTCCCCAAAATGAGGAAAATGGGAAGCTTCCAAACACATTTTATAAAACCAATATTACTCTGATGCGAAAACAGTTAAGAACTTCACAAAAATTAAAATTACAGACCAAGAACCTTGATGAATATAGATGCAAAATTTCTCAACAAAGTCTTAGTAAACCAAATTCAACAACATATTAAATATATATATTATATCAAGTAATATCTAATCTAGGGATTCAATGATGGTTCAATATCTAAAAATCAGTCAATGTAATTTACAACAGAAACAAAATAAAAGATAAATACATATCAATAGATGCAAGGAAAACATCTAGAGAGGTTCAATATGAATTTATGATAAAAAGCCACAAAAATGGGTATATACCTAAGTATAATGAAGTTCATATAATATAAACCCACAGTTAACAGAGTTTATGAACACAAATAAACATAAAATTGAGTTAACTGTACTCAGTGGTGAAAAACTGAAAACATTTCCAGGATCAGGTAGAAGACAATGAAGTCCGTTTTCATTAATACATTTAATATAATATTGGAAGTTCTAGCTAGAGAAGACAGGCAAAAGAAAGATATAAAATGAGTCAAATTAGGGAAGAAGTAAAATCATCACTATCTACCAATGATACTATATATATATGCAAAACCCTAAATACTCCAGTAAAAAAAAAAAAAATCTCAGAAACAATAAATCAGTACAGAAAGTGTCAGGTTACAAACTCAATCTACAAAAATCATTGCATTGCTATAAACAAACAATGAACTAGAAGAGGAAGAAATCTAGAAAAGTTTCCTTTACTATTGCATCTAAACGGAATTAAATATACTGATGTAAACTTAAAAAGATGAAGGATATGTACAATAAAACTGGAAGATAATGTTAAAAGAAATAAAAGCCACAAAGAAGTGAAAATATATTCCCTGCTCATGGAATGGGCAAATTGCAATTATTACAGCAGCCATCTAATCCAAAGCAATATAGAAAGTCAATAAAATGAGTAGCCAAAGCAATCCTGACAAAAAAGGGGCTATCACATTTCAAACTATACCCAGAGCTATGGTAATAAAAGCAGTATGGTGCTGGAACAAAAACAGACACCAGGCCAATTAAATAAAATTGAGAGCTCAGAAATAAACCCAAACATTTAAGTATAATTAATTTATGACAAATGAGCCAGAGGATACACATTGGGAATGGAAAATCCTTCAACAAGTGGTGCTGGGAAAACTGGTCAAACACAAGTGTAAGAATGAATCTATAATCTTAAACTTTGCATATAAATTAATTCAAAATGGATTGAAGACATGGATTTTAGACCTGAAACCATAAATTACATTGAAGAAAATATAGGTAAAACACTAAGACATAGAATTCAGTGATGTTTTTGTGGATTCATTTCCAGTGGTAAGAAAAATAATAGTGAATATAAACAAATGGGACTATATCAAAGTAGAAAATTCTTTGCAGTGAAAGTTGCTATCATTAAAATAAAAAAAATTACTGAAAGAAAATATTTACACATTATACATCTGACTGGGAGCTGGTTTTCAAGATCTAAAATATCTTGAAAACTAAGAACAAATAGGTCAATCAAAAAGTAGTCTAAATTGAAAAACTGCAGTGTTAAAAGTCATTATACATGTTGCTTTGCCAGTGGTATGATTACTAGGGACATTAATGGAGTATTTGTATAATGGTAATGTTCTTTGTAATGACCTACAATTTAGAAGAGGGGTATTTTATTTGTGAAAATGTTATAGTCATATCCTTATCATATTTTGTGTCATTCCATTTTAGAAAAAAATACTAACTTTATTACAGAGCCATAGAAGATAGACTTTTCTACCACATATCTAAAAGGTATTATGGAAAGAGTAAAAGAAATAGCATAGAAGTCATATTTTCAATGAAAAGGCATTAGCAGAATTTTTGAAAGACATGAATACTCAGATTTAGGAAATTAATCAACCTCTGGGCAACACACATCAAAAGAAATTCACACCAACTTTTAAGTGAAACTTCAGGGAAATAAAAGACAGGCAAGTTGAAGATTTTTTTTTAAATAACTTGAAATAATAAACAGATTAGCAATAAAAACAATATGGGATCAACAGAATTACTAACCTTAATAATAACCTATTGCATAAAATAAAAATATATCTGAAAATCAATTATTTAGCATGCAACTATTAACATTATTATCAGAAGAAAAAGGTAAAAAAATTTAAATAAGTTTGCCACTAAGAGATAAAAATTGAAGATTCAGTTGGATCCTCAATGGAATGTGATGTAAGATGAGAATAAATGTCTGGATTAAACAATAAAAAAAACCTAATCTAGCCAGTAAGATATATAATATATCACATATATAATCATAAGTATTACTGAGGAAAATAAAGCAGGACAGTGGGATTAGTGGGTATTTTACAATATAAGATAAAAAATTAAGGTCTCACTTTGAAGGTACTATTTAAGAAAAGCCAATAATAACGAACAATAATATAAGAAAATGAACAAACTAAGTAGATAACTGAGGAAAGAGCATTTTTAAAGAGCTAGTTGGACAAATCAGGGGAAAAGGTCCTATAGTAGGGCTAACTGATAAGTCCTATAATGCATCATATTCCAGGCAACCAGAGGGTCTGACTAAATTGGAAGTTTGAATACTAGAAAATGAGGTGAGAGAATGAAAAGCACACCAGTACTTATAGGAGCTCATAAAGATTCACTTTTCCTAAATATAGAGTGGGAAGCATTTTAATAGCTGATGACATTATTTCACTTTTGAGAACATATATAAGGGTAGGACTGAAAAAGGCTAGTTAAGAAACAACTGTTAGATCCCAGGCAGGAAAATGTTGACTGGGGATCAGGTGTTTGCAGTGTAGAGGTGAGAAGAGGCTGAACACATATTGGATTTATTTTAAATATAGTAATAACAGTATTTACTAAAGGGGTGTGTATGAAATGTAAAGGAGAATTACCAAATTTGGGGTAAGAGAGGAAAGAATAGAGTTGACACTAAGTGAGATGGAGAACCCTGCAGGAAGAAGAGTTTTGGGGAGGGATCAATATCAGGAATTAATTTTTTGTCATTGTAGTATTGAGATGTCTGTTAGGTACCCAAGTAGAATTTTTGAACAGGCAAAATGTCAATTAGACAAATAACTGAAGAGGCAGCTTTATTAAAATATTAATGAGATAGTATTTCAACTCTAAAGAACTGGGAGCAAATGACAATTACACATAAATTCATAAAAATGTGAAAGAAAGGGGTATTAGTTATTTTGAAAAATTTGGAATAAAATTCTTAATAATCCCTTCACTAGGAATTTTGCAGATTTCAGCAAATTGCAGAAAATTGTTCTTCATGATTAAGAATTCTATACTTTTGGCTGAAATATTTTGGAATAATATAAAAATTAAACAGTCTTAGAAGGGAACAAGTCTTAAAACGAACACAACTTGTCTTAATGATATAGAATTAGTTGATACCATACAAATGTTATAAAAAGTAAAAAGCTTTTTAAATTACACTTATTTGAAGAAAGAAAAATGTCTGTGAGGATACACATAAAATATTCCTTATTGCTTAGTTCAAGATTGTTGGACTTGGAATCGGAAATAACAGCTCTGACTTTTAACCTATCACTGTATTAGTAGAAAAATTGTTAATCATTTAGAAACATATTGGGTCAAAAATAGATTGTAAAACCTTATGTTTACAGCATATTCATTTTGATTTTTTTTTAATTTCCCCTTATTGTGCTTCCTGTGATAAGAATATAATTAACAAAACATTGAAATGGACTACAAAAATATAAAATATGCCCCTAAATTTACAAACTTTATTTCATGAAATTAACAAAAGTCACTTTGAAAAGATGTTACTAGAAATAGGATGAACTGCTATTTAATTGAATAGTTTAGGAATAAGAAATTATACTTACATTACTGAAGATCTATCAAGAGTTAATTTTTCTTAGATCACATTGAATAATGCCTATTAATCATCTAGATCCTAAGGGATGTTTTTGTGAAGCATCATTTCTATGTGATGTACTATCAGAACTAAATTAGTTAAAAGAAGACAAATACAACAATATTATCCATTACATTTTTAAAAGGATACAAATTACTCTCTCTTTCTCTTTACCTAGTTAAGAAGAAAGCCTTCCACAGCCATAGTTGCTAAAGATTCACCATGCTGCTACTAGGTAGAATTTTGGTTCATAGTATGGAGAATTGAATAAAATATCATAGTCTCTGTGATATCTGTACAGGAAAGGATAAGCCAGGAAAACTTCACCATGTACTTTGGGAGAGTCTGTCAATCAAAAATAAATGCAGGAAGACTGTGTGAGTGAAGTTCAATGATATGATGGCCTATTTTTAGCTTTCCTTGTTTTCTCCATTTAAAAAGGCATGGCTGAGCTTTGTGTTCATGTTTTCATAAAATGATGGCAAAATAGCACCAGCTAGAGCCAAAAACAGAGAAGGCAAGCATCTCTCTCTGTTTCTGCCAGCAATGCTTCTGCTATTCCAATCTTGGACCTATTTTGAATAAATCCTGCCAAATATTCAGAACTGTGCCAGTATGACAGAGGTTCTTTTATGAACCACTGACCTCCCAGACACAGGATTATACACATGAATGACTAGACCTCTCAGGCAATATCCCTCCAGTGCATTGATGAATGAAAGGCATATTGTCTTATCAAAGAATCACAAAACTGGAAGCAACTTAAAAAAGTCATTTAGTTCAATCACATTCTGGTTTGTATTTTAAAGACCACATGAAAGAAAGCATCATACTATGTCAAATTTACTTGCCTATATTCTTTTACTATAGTCATTGTGGTTTCTTAAAAGTATGAAAATCTTATTTTCGATGAGGAAATTGCTATAGGTTATCTTCTTCATTGTGATCTATTTTTCCCAATCATGTGATAGAATTTAATTCTTCAACCAAATCCATTTTTTCAAATGAGTTTTAAAAAAAAATCATAGACTAATTCATAAATACAGGACTGGTAAAATGGCGGCACAGTGAATATGCCAGGTTCACCTCCTCCAGATAATCACAACTAAATTTTAGAGAAAGAAAGACAAAATAAATAAATAAATAAATAAATAAACAGAGTGCTAAGCACACATTAGGAGCAATGGTCCAGTAGAACGGGGTAAGAAAACTTCAAGTGAACATTGTTTGGAGTGATAATGGGGCAATAGAACCCACAGAGGGAAGAGTGACTGCAGAGTTCCCTACAGCACTGAGTCAGGCACATGACAACATTAGAGACTCCTGAATCCTAGCACTGCATGGGGTAAGGGGGTGTGAGAGTTGGTACCCAGGATGCAGGGTGAACAGTCAGAGAACTGCAGGGGTATGGGTACAGAGTGAGGATTACTGGCTTGAGCCAAGGTTCTCAATACAGAAAAGGAAAAGGCTGAAGGACAGGAAGAAGTAGGTAGCACTCCTTTTGGAAGAGTCTACTTGAAACCCAGGCTGAAATATGCCAAACACCTGCCTCTCTCACACTACCCAATTCCAAGGCTAAAATCAAAACAAAGAAATACTTGAAAAATGAGAGCTCAAGCAACTGCCAGTAACAGTAGCAAACACTCCAGGATAGGACTAAGTGCTGGAAAAAAGAACAATTTCCAGCCTGTGTGCATATCAACTATAATCCTTGCTCAGCATGGAGTATAGCCTAGAGTGGAAGTAGACTCAAGATAATGAGACATTAAGTCTGAGGAGCAGGCCTAGAGTCAGGTATTAGTGTGGTTCCTCACCCAACAACTCTCAGATATCCAGCATAGTAAGAAGTTGGAATTCCTGAGTACACTGGAGGTCTTCCTTTGGTGCCTGGCTGACTCTGTACTCCTTTATACTTACTCCCCTTGCCAGTACCAGTTCTCTTGTTACTTCAACAGGTGCAAAGACAGCACTCTGAAAATCTATAATATATTTCATAACCAAATTTAAAATGAGGAGACAGAACACAACCCAAATCTTAAAGTGGTGAAAAGAGAGAGAGAGAGAGAGAGAGAGAGGGGTGGGGGGGGGCAAGCCATGCTTCAGACCATGACAGAAGGGTGGGTCAGGGCAACAATCCCGGAAACATTCACAGAACTAAAAAAAAAGCAACAACTACCAAATGTAGGTATGGAGTAGATGAGACATATACAACTAGAAATAGCTGATTTAAAAGATAGAAACAGCTGATTTAAAAGATAGAATTGAGGAGCTCAATAGCAGACAAAAGCAATGGAAAGAATTAATCAGCTTAAACAAGCAATTTTGGAGAATGCACAAATAGAACAATGCAGAGAATAAAACATAAGAAAAATGAAAACAATGTAAGAGCCTTTGCAACAATTTAAGTAGAAATAATATCCATATTACAGGGGATCCAGGAGGAGAAGAGAAAGAGAGAAAGAAAATTTATTCAAAGAGCTATTACTAAAAATAATTTCAATCTGTGAAACGAACCAGCCATTGTGATTTAAGAGGCCCAAAGAGTTTCAAACAAAATAACACCAGAGAAACACACACAAAGATATATTATAATAAAACTATTGAAAACCAACAAGAAAAATGGATAATTAAAAGCATCAAGAGAAAGAAAAAGATTAATGAGTAAAGAGGAATCAGAATATCAGCTAACTTTTCATAGAAACATTACAAACATTAAGTGACTGGAAGGAGATATTTATAGTAGAGATTTTTATAGTACTTAAAAGAACTATCAGCCCAGAATACTTTACCTGGCAAGAATAACATTTAACACAGAAGGAAGAGTAAGGAGCTTCACTGAAAAGCAAAATTTAAAAGAAATTATTAACATCAAGTTGCACATGAAAGAAATTCTAGAAGGGTTATTATAAAGCAATATCCAATGATTATTTTTGTACTAAAGCATCTGACATGGAGGAGGCAGAGAAAAGTGGAAACATGGCTCATCATAACCAGTCAGAGATAAGCTTGCCCAATGGCTCATACATGGCCTGTCATACACTAACCTAGGTAGTCCTCAAGCAAAAATTAACAGAAGAAATACATATGACAAAGGAAATGGAACTTGAGCAAAGCATAACAGGGAATCTCTAAATTAAAAAAATACAAACACCAAACCAAAAGAAAAACAGCAAAATGGCGATGGGCACTTATGTCTCATAATCACTTTAAATGTAAATGGCTTAAACTCATCAGTCAAAGAAGTAGAGTGACTGAATGGAATTCAAAACAAAGTCCAACCTTCTGTTGGTTATAGCAAACTCTCCATACTAACCAAGACAACCATAGACTTAAATATAATGCTGGAAGACGGTGATACAAAAAAAAAAAAAAAAAAAAAAGACAGCAAAAACCAAGAAAAATCAAGAAGATCTATATATCACATAAACTTCCAGTTAAGAAAGGGAATAAGAGTTAGAGATGGACACCATATTACGATTAAGAGTCTGATACTTCAAGTAAAAAATAACCATAACACCAAATACATATACACCAAATATTGGAGAATTCAGCTACATTAAGACAATTAATAGAATTAATAGCAGTGCTTTAGTAACAATTGTTACTTAACATTATGTTAACACATATTCCCAATGATATACAAGGTAATATAAAAATGCAAAAATGACAAAATACTTCTATTAAAATAAGTAAGCTATAGTATTTCATTACATAAAACCAGTAACTATCTTTTCATATGGAGAATAAATATATTTTCCTTTTTCTATAGATATTTATGTTTTGTCAAGAGACATTCACTTATTTCTAAAGCAGTAGTATATTCTGTAAATAGACTAGATTGGTTTACTCTGTAAATGCTGAGATTGGTTTATTTTATGACTATTTATAAAGTATGGTATTTTTGAACTTGCTAGTTTTTCCTCACAAATAAAGCCCTGTGAAATCTCTTGGAATAATGAAAAGTAGCATTAATGATGGCATATTTACTATTTGCTTTCTCTAACTACTTTGTTGTAAGCTACAGCATTATTTTCCCACATTGTTCTACAAAGATTGCATTTATTTTTTGTCTTTGTTTCTTTGCTCTTAATCCTTGTGCTTGCAAATACTCAAATTATTTTTAGTATACTCTTAAACAATTTATTCTCCAGAAAATTTTCTTCCTACAAGTCTATATCCTAAAATAATTGCAACTACTCCTGAAGTCAGTTTCCCCCTGGTACCATCTCTATGATAGAAATGTCATACTTACTAGAGGGTAGACATTAGAGGCAATTGAAATATATACCAAGAACATAAAATTTATTCAATAAATGGTCATTATCTCAACTATTAAAAAAATGTGGAAAATGCAAGTTGAATTTTACATAAATAACTTTGTGACAAGTTAACTTAGATTATAAATGTAGAGAGCTTTTAGTTTGCATATTCTGAAATAAACATCTTTAGTTTCTTAGACTGTAGCAAAGGCAAACCATATAAGGATGAAAAAATTTCTGCTGTTCAAAGATGACTTTTAAAGCATTTGAACACTGACATTAGTTTAGGCGCACTGACGGAAACGTCCCTTTGGACACATCATTCATTTCCTCCAAAAAGTCTAAGCATTAAATATTTAAATGCAGTTAAAGGATTTAAAATTTGAAGATTTTTAATTTTTTTAATGATACACACCACTTAGTTTATTTTAATTTTGTATTAGTGCTTATTGCAAATTCCCCAAATTTTTCATTTCTGGATCTTTTCTCTGGTGACTTAAAAAAGCAATGTCTGAGAAGATTTCTAGAGCTGATTTAATTTTCTTACATGGCATTGGTTCTTTTCAACAAGACACATAGATACATAATACATTATATGCAGATATAGGTAGTTGTAGATACATATGTTTTTCATCTTGGTAGCCCATAACTCTCAGCAAAAAAATCTGATGGAATCAATATTTTAAATTTTACATCTTTTTTTCTATTCCAAGGGAATCTCATTGTGGAATTGTTTGAGATTTATCATGGGGAGGTTCCTTTGATCTGGGGTGATTTATGTACAGGCACTATACTGTGGGCCAAGATATAAAAGTCACATGACACAGTGTCTACCTTCTATTTGAATGGGAGAAATACATGAGCTTTAACATGAATATAGCAAATGTTAGGAGAGAAATTCACATGGTGTATTATGAAAGCCTAGAGGAAAATCATCCAATCATAACTAAGAGAAGTTGAACAAATGTGGGTATGAATGACTTATTAAAGACACAGGCCTAAGCTGAGGAGTGGGCAATGCATCACTTAGAATGCCTGTGTGGTTGTAAACTAAAACTGATAATATGTATTAAGTTAAATTCATTGGCAGTAACTGGGATGATGGAACCTTAAAAATGTATGTGCATGTGGTAGGATCATACTGCCAAAAATCAGGGGCCACAGTTACCATTACTTTCATGGCCTGAACATTAACCATGGTGTTTGACTTAAAAGGAGCTATTAGTATCTCTTGAAGTCCCTAGAGGCAAATAGACAAGCAAACAATCATTATTATTAACTAACATTGATAAATCATAAAAAGGAAGATTGGAGTGACTGGAGAATGAGGAAAATCATAACACAAATTCATGTTCCGGAATACCTGAACTCAGCCATTTTCAGACATGAAGTACTAACTTCATCAAGAAAATAAATTAAAATAACAATATTTCAACAGTTTATTGGGGGAGAATCAGAGTTTTTACTGGCTTGAAGGATGATGGCCTCTATATATCCTATTTAACTTGCCCTTCTGACCCTTGAAAAAAGTAGCTGTAACCTGCTCTGAGAAATGGAGACCACCTTTAGATGAGCATAGTCCAGCTAATCTTCATTATTTATGATCCCTGTATTTGAAAATTGTGCTACTCATTAAAATGCATTTGTAAACTCTGAAGAATACTTGTGATGCTTCTGTGGTTATTGACAGTGACAAGAGGGTGGTCAAAAATTTGAGACACTCTACAAGTTATTCTCTGAACGTACAAAAGATGACACTCTTTCTTGTTTCAGCCCTCGTACCTTAAATAAGCGAACTTTTTGTGGTCTATTTATTGTCACATTATTTTGTGTGTGTTTTTATTACTGATTTTATTGTTTAAAAAAGCTCATTTGATAGCCTAAAGTAGTGTCTAGAGTTACTAAGTGCAAGAAGGCTATAGTGTGCCTTAAGATGATACATGTTCGATATACTTCATTCACGAATGAACTATATTCTATTGGGCATAAGCACAATGTAAATTCATCAACAGTATATATTAAATGTTTCCTTTTAAAAGAAATATTCATAAAATGAGGAGTTTATTCATTGTTCCATTAAAATATCATGACGAGAGACTGATAGGAACAGAACCCTGTATTTCCCTTAGGAGCACTGGCTAACCATTACTAATTCAGTGTCTGTGGTGCATTTATGGAACTTAACTGCTATCAATAACAAGACACATTACTATAATAACTTTGGTCACAATTGCTGTACCAAGAAATGTAATTTTTGTCAAAACAGATTAATAAGTGTTTTATGTAATGTGACCTTTGATTTGTCAAATGCATTATTTTTAATTCTAATAAAAAAGAAACATCAAGAACAGTTTTGTATCTAGTTGGATGAAAAAGTATATTAATAGTTCTACTCCAGGGCTGTGTTATCTTACCCATTCTTCCTCCATTCTCTCAGAATATGGTACAGAAAGATATTGATCACTTGGAAATCGTATGAAACATCACATCAATCTTTTTTTTTTTCCTTAAGATTTATTTATGCATACAAGTGGGGTACCGGCCAGAGGCGTGGGGCAGCGAGAGGGTTCACCAGAGACAAAGTGGGGAGCAGAGCAGGCAGATCGAGGGAAACACACTGCTGAGTGGAGCAGCAGGGGAGGCAGGAGAGGTCTGCCCCGCCATGTGGGAATCTCCCTGCCAGGCGTCGAACTCGCATCGCCACTGCAGACAGCTCCACAGTGCAGTGCCTAACCACTGCACATCAATCTTATAAAAACAAATGTATCAGGTTGGATAGGGGACAAGCGAGAAAATGAACGTATGCTGAAGGACTTGTTAACACAAAGGTGATATGGAATTTTGGGGACCTGCCATCTTAGAGAAGTTTTTAGTGTTCAGTGGTAATGAGTATCCTAGGTTATCCCCTCTGTAGTCAACAAAACAAAATAAGAGCAACAAAAACATTATCATATATCCTTATCTAAAGATGTAAGGACAAAATGTACAGCTCTTTGGTTTCTGGAGATAATAGAGCTAACACTTAAAAATATATTAGTTGAAAAAGGTGGTGATATGTGCACAGAAGACCTAGAGCAAGAAAGATTTTGCCACAAGCCTGGACTGCAGTGTAACCAGCACTATCACTTGTAACATACTATTTGTAGATTTTGAGTTGCAGGTGACAGAGATAGGATAGGATGAAGTGTGGTTCTAGTGGTAAAACACAGTGGGAGAATTACACTGAGGATTGTAGTCATTATCATTTCAAATAAAGCTTCACTTGCTTAACTCATACGACATCAAGAATTATCTTCATACTTGGCTATGGGACACCAAATGGTCTTATTTATAAGTTCTTGTTTTTAGGATTCTATTGGACCTAGCAAGTTTTGTTTTTGTTTTTGTTTTTGTTTTTCCTGGAAGAGCCTAGAAGCAGATCTAGGATTGCGGACAAACAGTATAAAAATACTATGAGTGAGAAACAGAAATAGATCATGACTATGTCACCAGAGACACGGCTTGCACCATAGTTTCATTTTTTCTTCTTGTATCTTTAACTGAATGTGAGGTCCCATATGGTTTGCTGAAAATAAGATGAAAAAGCCTGACACTGGGTTTTGGAATTACAAGGCAAGATGATGCTGACTGTACTTAAAACATCCTTAATGTTTTACCTGTGCTATTTGTTCCAGTAACAGAAGCACCCCAAAGGAAACACAGCCAGGTCACCAGGGATCTACAATCCACAATTACTGCCCTTGTTCTTTAGATAATTTTTGTTGTTGAGACCAACAGATAATAAAGTTGTCCTCTAAGCAAGGTTGATTTAACCTAAACAGTAGGAGGAAATCTAACCACATTTACAGAATGGAAACAAATAAAATGGTGAAACTTATCTGCCCACAATAGTCCCTCCTGGTACTGTTTTTCATGGTTATAACTGAATGGAGACATGCAGATATTCTGATCTGCCAAGTATGTTATCATTATCCAGTGATTTAGTTGATTCAGGAATGGATGTTTGGGTCATACTGTTGAATAAATCATTAAGACCTTCTGAGACAAGAACTATAAGTAAAAGGTACTTAAAAATGAAGTGAAGGATGGAGAGAATGGACATTTGCAGATTCACTGCCAATTACAGCAACGGGGAAAACAACATTTTCTTCTATTTTTTTTTTTCTCAGAAAGGTGATAAAGGGAACCCAATGCTTGGGGAAAATGAATCTGTGTGGAATAAGTGGTAGACTTTGTCAGCAATGGGAATGTGCTGCTTCATCTCCATTAAGAGATTACAGGGAGCATAGCTGACACCTTCATGAAACCAGGCAATTTTCACACTGAGACCACATTCTCACCAGGATGCTGTCAGTCAATGACTAAGCATGACAGAGTACCATTGTCAGGTCATGTCTGCAAGACATGAGAATACTATAACCTTAAAATTTGGGACTTTTGACACTGAGACTCATCATTAATGTGAAACTGTTCAATCATTTCTATAGATTAATCATTTGTTCTTATTCAATCATTTCTACATTTCTTTTTTTTTGTTGTTATTCAATCATTTCTTGTTCAATCATTTCTAGCTTTTTCAGGTCTGCATCATAATATAAAATTTCCCTCTCCACTTTATCCTTAGTTGGATAAAAGCCAATGAATCTCTTGCAGTTCTAAATCCATCTAAATTGGAGACCTAAATTAACACATTGATCAACTGCTATATGGTCTATTATGTGTCAAGAGAAACTTATAGAACATGCCACATCTTTTCCAGGAACAGACAAAACTAAACCAGGACAAACCCTGGAAATCTGACTGAGAACTGAAACTACCAGAGCAGGAGTGTGGGGGTGAAGAGGTGAGGGGGAAAGGAGACTCAGTGGACTACAGTGGAGAATTATGGGTTCCTTAATGGTGGGTGTGGTGTGATAATGCACATCTGAATAAGTGTGAGCCTGTACCTCTAAATCATATACAGTATTCAACCAAAGTTAACAAAGTAAAAAAAAAAAATACATATACAAAAATCAAAATATGTCCAGTCTTACAATTTAATATAAAAATATGTTCACTGAAATTAAAATTGGTTTTCCACCCAGAAATTATTACTCACTGACAAACACTTTTGATCTTTTAAAACTTGTTACCTCAAAGTTTCAGACACCTGAAATAAATATATTTTGGAAGGTACAAGAAGTTTCTGGAATATATTGTTGAAAAGTTACGTAACTTGTATATTGTGTTAATCAGTTATATAATAGCTGCAAAAGGAGTTACATAACACTGAGTATAGTCAATCAGATGGTAGTTGATGCACTTACAGGACAAGAAAATTTTAGGTGCACTCAAAATGCAAAATACTCTTTTAATTGAACTATCAATAATATCTGCTAATCAATGCCAAACATCTATTCTTAAGGTCAATAGACTGGACTGTCCAACACTGATCATAAGACTACTCCAGTCCATGATGTTGATGTCCACAAAAAGTGGACATTTAGAATTGACCAGTGGTCAAGGTTGGGAGGTGTTTAGGGGAGTGAGGCAAAAACAGAGACACAGACCAATCCATTCCCTGGACCAAGTAATGCATGCCCTTTACTCTTGTTTTCCATGGTTGCTCACAATCACTGCTTAGCACCTGAAGGATAAGGAATGGTAGGTGCTCCAAGGAATGTTCTTTATTCTCTACATCCCTAGATGCTTTCTACTTTTTCACATCTGAACCTGGATTTTCTGTTGACCTTGGTGATCTTAACCAGGATAATGCAAGTGAATACATAAATTGTAGCCTATTCTTACCATAGGATATGAATTCACAAATAAATATAACAAATACAATTTAAACATTAAACCAGAAAAATCTCATAAACAATATTACAAATAGAAAGCAAACCATAAAATAAAAATTAGTTTGATATTCACTTATAAAAACTTTAAAATAGACAAAAGCTAAACTATTTTTGGATTATTTGAAAAGTTTTTTAAAAGTCGAGTCAAAGATCATCACAAAAATCAGGATGATTAACTCCAGAGAGTGAGTTATGTAATCAAATGCAGCTACCTAGCTGTTCAAGCATAAATTTCTTTGACTATACATACATATATATCACACACTCTTTACTCTTTGCATGATTATTTTTCCATAAAAATTAAATTAGATAACACACAATTTATTGGATTATATATTGTTAGCCATATTAAAAATGCCTGAAATGAAACAATGAAAGAAAATATGAATTATTAATAAAAACAAATTTTAAGAAGGAATATATTATAATTTATATAATGAAAATTATGTCACTTATTTAATTTTTATTAGGCAAATGTCCACACTATATATAGTATAGAACATGATATTTTTGAAAAACAAACAAGGGGTGTGGGGAATTCAAGCATAGTTTGAATAATAACAAAATGTTCAAATAGGAATGGTTCAAAATATTAATAGTGCAGTTGGTGATTTTTTTTTGTCTTTTTTTACAACATAAAATGTCACGCAACTTTTTTTCTTGTTTTTATTTTGTTATTTAATAATGAGTATGATCTATTTTCTTGTCAGAAAGCTGAGTCTATACACATTTATTGCCATAGCTATCACAAACTGAAATTACGTAACATTCAGTGGCATTAGCCATGTCCACAGCATGGTTCGTGCGATTATTTCCTAGGGGCAGATAGCTAAAACTTGGACCCTCAGGAATTGAATCATTTGATGTGACAATTGTGCAATTTTGAGGTAATCCCCTCTGAGAACAGTGCAGGGGAAATTTTTACTGTGGATAAAATGAGATGATGGGCTCCCTAGAGGCTAGAGGAGATAAGAAGGGAAGATAAAGGTTTTTAAAAAGTATATAAAATCAAATTTTATCCATTTCCTAGTTTTGCCAGGAATTGCTTTCTGTTGACAATTATACTTTTTCTGTACTAGGTAGAGAAATTAAAATCTGTTCTACCTTAATTCAACAAAGTCATATCTCTATTCTAATGGAAATCTAAAATGCCAGTAAAAATAATGAAAAATGGTATTTTTTTAAAAGCATGTTTATCAGGATACAGGAGAGACTAAACAAAGTAAATGCAGTCAAAGGTTCTGTGATCAAGGGAAAAAGTAAAGGACATAAACTGTTGAGCCTTGTTTTTCTTCATATGTCTGTCTGTACCAAAAGAAGGTTGAAATTCAGAGAGCCTACACTTGAGACACTCAAAAGCTGTTTCTAGGAGTGTCAGTACCTGATGCTAACATTCCTCAATGCTCACATGCATGCTTATCTTTCTTCAGTTTTTTATTTACTCAGAGTTCTGAAAATGTGTCAGTGAGGCTACATGGAAGTTTTCAAGCAAAGTCACCTATGAAAGAGTTAAAGGGGTTTCTGATCATTTATGAACGTGAGAAGTTTTAAGTGGATTCAGCACAAACTTCATGGTGGATTAAAAGAAGGTACAGCTGGAAAGAGTCAGTGATGCTCCTGTCTTTATCGGTGGCAAACTACAATTTTTAATAATAGATACAATTTTTAATATGACTATATGCTTTCCCAGTATATTTTAATTTCCCTCTTCATCATCATCAAGATATTTTGAGTCTGGGGATGTTGCTATTATTGTGTCTTGGCTGTTCATCTAGAAATCTTCAAAAAATATTTTAATAATCCATTATTTACCATGTTAGAGTTCAGATTTCATCATCTTAATATGATATGAACATTTTTACATATTTACAAAAATATATAAAAGATTTATTTTTATCACATCATGTGTTTGCTTTATTTTCACTGTTTTCAGGCTATCATTTTATTAACTTAAATTTCTCTGCTTAAGCATACTTTGCTGAGGTTATTTTCAAAATATAACTGAATGTGAACTCTGTGTACTCACTTCTTCATTCAGTCCCTGGTATGTGAAGTCCTGGGTGTGGATGTGTGCCTTGGAGTTGACAACAACAGACGTGCTCTATAGCGGCTGCTCCTCCCACTCATGGGGTGTACTGACTGGGTATTATCCGGGTACAGTGAAATTACAATTTTCCTACCCTTTCTGACATGCTGTAGTTTTTAGTGTATCAATAATCACCTGTTTATCTCTTAGAAGTTGTTGTGTTGGTGAAGGCGAGCTCAGCATCTTTACATTACTGCCATCTTGCCAGACTCTAGCAGTTGATATTTTATAAATGAAAATAACTAAAGGATCGTGTTATTATGTAATTTTATAAAGTTCCTACTTTAGTAACTAATGGAGCAGCAAGTTAAACCTATTCATTAAGCTGTGGAGTATGTGTTCCTCAATCCTCAAAAAATCAAACTCAATCTCTGACCTTTATTTCTTAATCTTTCTTCATAAACGGCTTGTATTCATTTTTGTCTATGCCCAATGTAGATCATTTAAGGTTTTCAGGTAGATCCGCTTTTTGAAGCTTCACAGACAGTGTAGAGAAGAAGAAAAGTATAAGACAGTGTAAGCAGAAGAAAAGTATAAGCTCTGTTTCCATATTTTATAGAATTTAGTTTGGTAAGCTTTGATTTCTGGTTTGAAGTTTATAGGGATCTCTCTCTCTCTCCCCTTCTCCCCCCACCCTTCATTCTTACTCTCACTTTCTCTTTGTGTCTCTCTTTCAGATAAAGTTTTCTCAGCATAAATTACAATTACTTCCAATTTCACCAGCATTAGTAGAAACAATATAGGACTATGAGAACAATTTATTCATGGCAGCCAGCCCAGTTCATGGGCATTAAATAAAGTCATCTGAGTAGTTCCTCCAAAACCTATACCTAATGGTCACATTAGCATTTTACTCACCTAGCTGCACTCTAAATCTTTATTCATATTAATAATGATTTGTTTCTCTCCTCTAGCCTCTCTACCTCTTACTGATATTTGTCCTCCATATCAAAATCTATCACCTAAAGAGTCACAATTACAGCACTATTATGTGTTTCTTCCAGTTCCCACCAATGACCTACTATAGTTTTTGTGCCTCTAGCAGGATAAGGGACGAGAGGGATTCAAGTTTATGCATTCCCCTCAGAACCCTTCAATACTCATTAATCTTCATATGCAATTTATATAAAACAGATTTGAATTCCCTAAATTTGCATAATGCTTTAAAACTTATATTTTCCAGAAAAAAATATTATATTCTTACACTATGCTGGCTATAAAGACTAAATCCCAAGCATTGTATTACACTTACAAGAGGTAATATAATTTTACCATTAAAATAAAGTTATTCATTTTGCTCAGATTTACTGCAAATAGTGCCTCCATAAATCCAAAGGAAACAGGAAAAGTATAATCTAAAAATATTTTCTGATTCTAGGTGCATAATATATTCACTTGATTGTGAACGGAATATCTTTATTTACTTTTATATTCAATTTCTCAGGAGACCTTATTCCTCCCTTGGGTAATACCTGGTTTAATAAGGAAAGAAAAATCCTCTTCTTCCCCAAGCATACAGTTTAATGAACTTGATTATCTATCAATTGCAGGAACTTTGGTGCTGAAACTTCACTGATGTTAGTATGAATTTTTCAGTCACTTCCAGGTCATCCTACTATATATTTCTTGTTTTTTAAATGCTTTAGAGAACAAGCTATCCTTCTCTTAATGAGAGCTATATACTTTACTTTTCATTCCTTGCTGGTAAAGTTGATAAAGTAGAAAGGAAAGTTAATGATTTTCAGTTGTCTCTGAAGTTTCTTCTTACTTCAAATACACACATATATATAGGTAGCAAGTGTCATGCTATTGCTTGGGCTTACCATAAAGATCTCAGGGATTTCAAAATATAGTAAGTCCATAATTAGTATAACTTCGGCATTTGTCCATGGTGTTTGCTTCTGTTCTTATTCATATTTAATTTACTCTAAAACAAGTACCTCTGACCAACATTGAAGATTAGTTTTAATATAGAAGATACCAGGTGGTCCCATTCTCTCCCCACTACTTTGAGTAGTTTGGATTATCTTTGACCTCAATTTTGTATCTTAACAGAAAAACCTCACTTGATTTTTTTTTTTTTTTTTTTTTGCTTTGAAGTATTCTGTTCTGGTGTTTACTTTTGATTCTATCTAAATATTAGGAAGGAGTCGACTCGAAACAACATAGATTTCATAAGTATTTATAAGATTTTGGGACAGAAAACATAAAAATGATGTTAGCCTTGTTTTTAGAAAAGAGATTACCATAAAACATGGGAGATAGATTAGATTTTCATAAATACTATTTTAAAATGTATATGTAAATATATATATTTTATGATGCATGATATATCTAACTACATAATATATACTATGTAATATCTAACATAAACATCAAATATTATATATTACATGTCATATATATATATGTAGTATGTTATGCTTAAAATGTGAAATAATAGAGCTTTTCAGGAGAAGAAATATAGAGGGGAGGTATATAAGGGGAGAGAAGAAGAAAAAAACAGGCCACAGTTTTAACAGTATTTTTGCATATGAATGGAATTGTAGGCATGTACAAGAATGTTTCTCCTCTTTCTAAGAGAAAGAACAGCAAATTCAAGACACTACAAATTCAAAATATCATCATATTTGTATAATTGTGGTGTGATAGGGCTTAAAAATAGAGTAGAATCTAAGTTGGCTCAGGCTATTAAGATTTTATTGTTCCTGTTTCATATTCCATATTCCTGATAGAAACCAGGATGGAGTAGATGGTTTACTCAGATCAAGTCATTCCAGTTCCTTGGTAGACCAGCTATTTTTATATGAGAATTTAATGAAAAATATTTGGGAAAGAATGAAATTTACATCCACACCATTCAAGTCTCCCCATCCCACGCTTTCTGGCTGTATAGGAATTTAATTCAAATGTTTGCAGGGCAGACTCCAACTTCAGACCACAACCTCCAGGTATCTCTCTTTGCCCACTTTGTTGAATGAAGTGATGTGGATAAAGAGTTTCAAGAGGATGTGATTCTTTTCTCTCTCTCTTTTTTAATTTTAACTTTTATTTATTTCTGTATACAAGAACTGCAGTATAGGTCAGAGGTGCAGGGCGTAGAGGATTCACTAGAGACAGAGTGGGGAGCAGAGCATGCACATCTACTGAAATACACTGCTGAGGGGAGCAGCTGGTGAGACAGGAGAGGTCTGCTGTGCCATCTGGGTTAGCCCCCTAGCCAGAGATAGAACTCATGTTACAGTGGCTGAGGATAGATTGATATCACTGAGACTTTAACCCCTGTGCCACAAGGAAGGTCCAAGACTGCAATTCTTGATGTGGGTCTGCATTGCTATATACTTCCCACTTCGTTGCTTTTGCTGTGTCCCATAGATCTGAAAGGTTGTCCTCATTATCTGTTGTCTTGAGAAATGTTTATAATTTTTCTTTTTGAATTTCTCATTAATCAATCATCAGTTAAGAGTATGATTTTCGTTCTCCATCTATTAGCGGTTGCTTTCTAGTTTGATACCATTGTGATCAGAGAAGTTGTTTGGTATAATTTCAATCTTCATGAATTTGTTGATATTTATCAAAACTCAGAAAGGCATGACTCTTCCCACCAAGTTCCCTCAGGAGTGGGTGGATTTTTTTTTAAAGATTTATTTAGTTTTGCATACAAGCTGGGGTACAGACCAGAGGTGTGGGACTGTGAGAGGGTTCACCAGAAACAGAGCGGGGAGCAGAACAGGCAGATGGACTGAAATACACTGCCGAGGGGAGCAGTGGGTGAGGCAGGAGGGGTCTGCTGAGACACATGGGAATCTCCCCAGCCTGGCATCGAACTGGCGCTGTAGCCTCTGACAGCTCCACAGCGCTGCGCTTAACCCATTGCGCCACTAGGGAGGCCCCTGGATTTTTTTTTTTTAATTGAGATAAAATTAGTTTGTTACAGTGTATATGATGCAGCGGTGTAGGTCTCACCTCTTCAGAGGCATGCTACCACACCTCAAATAATGTTGACATGCAACACATGTTTTAGGTGTATAGGTCCTACTTCAACCATTGTATGTTATACTACACCTACCACCAACGCACCAATAATCTTTCACTCTAATTCATGGAGAGTCCTCCTTCTTACTTCTTTCTCTCCTCCCCTTCTATCAATTCTCAGTTCTACAGTCAGATTTCAAGAGTTTATATAGGTTTGCGGGGTTTTTTTTTTGGTTTTGTTTTTTATATTCTATAGGTGAGTGAAATCACCTGGCATTTTTCTTTCTCCTTATTTTTATTTCACTTAACATAACCCCCTTCAGTTCCATCAGTGTTGTCACAGTAGCACAATTTCTTTTTTTTTTCCTTTTTTTTTTTTGTATTTGATTAGAATTCACTTGTGTACATTTACCACATTCATCTGTCATTGGGCACTTAGGTTGTTTCCATAGCTTGGCTATTGTAAATAGTGCTTCAATGAACAGAGGAGTTCATTTGTCACTTAAAAATAGTGTTTTTTTTTTTTTTTTGTATTCTCTGGGTAGATACCTGGGAGTGGAATTGTTGGATATGATAGGTCTACCAATATAATTATCTTAAGAAAATTCAGTTACTAATGCGGATACTACAATAGTTAAAAAACAAACATTTAAACAAACTAAAACTCAGTTGTTGACTGCCCAGAAGAAAAGGCAGTGGATAAAATCAACTGGGATACCTACAAATAGAGAAGAGTAATTTCAGGAGATTGTGACATAGAGAATAGACAGAAATTGTCAAAAATCAATGTATAAGTACTAAGTGTTAAATATTATTTATCCTATGGTATAATATGATTACACTTAAACATTAATAGTGTATCTATTATATGTTATAATATCTTTACAATAAAATGTGGGATTTTTTGTCTGTGTGAGTATGTGGGTAAATGCCTCCTCCTACCATATTTCTTATTATAAGTTTTAGACAACAGGAGGGACTCAAGGGAAGATGTTTTGACTGATTGTTTTCATATGAACTTTGAAGATCATTTTTAGTGGTTTAAGAATAGTACCTAATCTTATTATTATTTTGTCTTTTATAATAAATATCTATTTATTTAATAACTATCTTGTAGAAATGCCTATCCCGTTCTTTGTCTCTATGTGCTTGTATTTCAAGGATTCCAAGAAAATGTGTTATTTTTGCACAGTAAAATCCCACATTTAGAATTATACCTTCAATTCAAAATTAGAGAACATTTTTCCCTGTCTGGCAGGGTAGCCAATTCAGGATGTCCAATGGAAAATTATAGCCATTCATCAATGAAGGCAAGGGAGTCATCTTTTATTGTAAAACCTTAGGCTTCTGGATGATTGTAAACCATCACAGACAGAATTACTCCCATTGTACTCCTCAGGGGCTTCTTGCTTCTCCGAAAAGAAAAACAGATAGCAAAGTTTGTTTGCTTCTTAACACTCAAAATATGAAGACTCCAAATATGTCCTTACTTCGAACTTCTTTTAGATTTTAGGCCCTTCTCTCTCAGAAAGTATTAAATTGCGGGATTCAAATCAGTATGATTTATAATGTAGTGCACTCTACTGTTGAATCTACTGTGTGGTTTATTTCCTGGGAAGGCATTCATTTATGAATAGATATGGCAGTTTGCTCCTGGGAGACTAATAAGGAGGAAAAGGGGCTTTGGTTTTCCTTTTTTTTTTTTTAAAGGTTTATTTATTTATGCATACAAGAGCTAGGTTGTGGGCCAGAGAACAGGAGAGGTCTGCTATGCCATGTGGATTAGCTCCTGGGCGGGGATCAAACTCATGCTGCAGTGGCCACAGATAGCTTCACAGTGCTGAGACTTAACCTCTTGCACCACCGGGGAGGCCCCATGTTTTCCCTTTTGTATAATATTTGTTTATTGTTTTATTTTTTTTTCTCTTGGTAGTTGGACTAGTATCAGGTAAATCTGCTGCTTAGTTATCTGAGATATATAATGACCCACATCTTTCTCCATTTGCAACATTAAAAATATTCTCCATTTTCTATCGGTTTTGTATTACAACCCCTCTTCTTTACACCTTTAATTTGGCTGGCAAGGTAGACAGGAAAGGTAATGGTTTTACTGTAATGATTGACACATTATAGCTCAGTGAACTATGTGTCCTAATATATTTCCTTCCCTCCCCACATTTATTTTAATTCAAAAATTTTTGCAAATCCAGATTTTTAGAATGTGTAGGAAGAAAGATGTGGTTCCATTATAGTTCAAGAGAAAGATCATTTAATACTAAATAAATAAATACTAATGATTTAAATTGTGAACCTGGAAATGGTATCTCTTCTTTTAAGCAATTTTAGGAAATTTTGTGCAAAATCAGTTTCAGGTTAGAAAATTCTTGAAATCAAAAACAACTAATCATCTTATCAAACCAAAGGAGCATAATTTTACTGCTTATAAAAATATTATCACATGTAGTAGTAATATTAAACATTAATGCTCAAGATTTTCTACCAGGGAATAAAACCAGTTGGGAGGGAAAGATGACTAAAGTGTCTTAAATTTATGTTGCCAAGAAAAGGAAACTTAAGCTGATTGCAACACAATAGTCTTCAGAAATGAGTGACAGTTGACACTCTTACAGATATTAGAATTTTTCCCTGTGTGGACTTTGACACACCTATAAATTTAAGATTTGTTCTTTTTTATAAGGCATTTTTCGGACAAGATATCCCTTTCTAAACATTCATTCATGAGACATACATTGAGCACATTTTGTGTTCCAGGAATTGCTCCAAGCCAGGGCACTCAAGTAGGAGAAAAACAAAAAAAAAACATTCCCAGCCCTTACACAGTTATATTCTAATAGATATAATAGCTACATTTTTTTTTTAATGCACATGGGTAATGTTTCATTTGACTGTGGAAAACCTTGATTATGGCACATACTATTTTTCCATTCCTATTTCCCTTTATTACTTAACACCATTTTAAATTAATACTGTCTTGGATGGCTTCTTTTATTCTTATGGTCTGTTTTAAAATCTTTTTGAAACAGGATACCTCTAATTTGATAATGAAATTGTATCAAACTTTGTGAATATTTAGATTTCTAACCTTAGGCAATAATATTTTCACAAATTAAAATAATTTATATCTATATTAAAGAGGCACGATGATAGTATACTCATCATTGTGGAAGTCAAAAGAGCAGTGCCTTGTTTCTCTCATTGTTTTTTTCTTTAATTATGTAAAACCCGTGACATTTGCAGTTCACAAACTATAAAATCCTATTTTACCAAATGAGTATATAAATTCTCATAACATTTTTAATTTATCAGTGATATATACCAATCAATTAAGAACTATTTCTTAATCATTGCACAACTATAAAATTCATTCTGTATGCAATGTGGAAAAATCACAAACACACTGTATTCCTATGGAGATAAAAACAAAATATATATTTAATTTAATAAATAGGTGACAAATGGACATAGAAGAGTTTAGAGTCAATGGTTTAGAGCAAGAACAAAAGCTGTCTTTGAATATTATCAAAAGGGGCATATAGGATTTAGAGGATACAGAATGAGACTTCTCAGAAAACTGAGAGGTTATTAAGGAGCAATATCGTACAGCCATGGATTTTATAATTGAAAAAGCCTATAAAAATTTACTGTGGTAGGCAGAAAGTTGGCTCTCCAAAAGTGTCCAAATTTTTATTCCAGAAACCTGTAAATATACTTTATTATTTGGTAAAATGGACTTTGCAGACACGATAAAGTATTTAGACTTGAAATGAGGTTATTTTCCTAGATTACCTGAATTGGTCCATTCTAATTTCATGAGCCCCTAATGTGACAGCCTTTTATATATCATCAGAGAGATGTGATGAACAAGAGGAAAAGAGATTCAAAGCTAAAAAGGAATTTAACTAGTCTTTACTAGTTTTCAAGATGAAGGAAGGGAACCATGAATCTGACGGACAATACAGAATGTTCTTCAACTGTCAGTCGATGAAGAAATAGGGATCTAAGTTAACACAATAAAAAAAGGACAATATCAGCCTACAATCTGAACTAGCAAAGGTAGAGATACTTTCTTAGAGCTTGCAGGAAGAAACTCAGCCATCTAGAAGTCATTTCTGACCCAAGTAGTATTCTTACCTATAGAATTGCAAAATAATAACTTTGTATGGTTTTAGGCCCAGCATCAGTGGTGATTTGTTATGGCAACAATAGAGCATGAATACATCATCTGAAAAAAAAATCCCTTCATATGGGGAGGTATATTATGTATCTCTTCTGTAAATCAGGGATTGGACCTTACATGTATAAAGTGAGATTTTTACATTTAACATAGTTGGATTATGACAGTTGCATTTGAACTCTTCCAGAAAGACAAGGATTCATTCCTGATTTTAAAGATCCTTTGAGAGATTCCAGGTATCTGTTACTAGTGCATTCCAAGAAATATTAAGTATCAGTAACAAATATTTACATTTTGTATAATTATTATTTAAAATTATAAAATGTTTGAACTAAAGGAAATTTGAAGTTAATCACAATAAATTCTGTAATTTTAAATATGTGGATACAGAGGCATGGGGATTGTATATGTAAACTTCATTTTCCCAGTTTGAGAAAAGATTATGGGAATATATTTTTACATTAAAAATCCTACCTTTCTTTAGTGTCCATATTGAGTTACTATCATCAGGTCATATGAAACACTACAATGCCAGCCTCATGAGTGCTCTCTCTGCCTATGAAATTGTAGCCTGATTATAGAATCAAAGATTAAAGGTAAATATGAGTCTGAATTATACCAGAGAAAGCTATAGCAATGATTTATTATTAACATGATTCATTATATCATCACTAAGATGGGGACAACAACCTGTATTACAAGGACTACATGTCCTGCACTTCTCATACCATATTTCAGAAAACCTAAAGCCAAATTATGTCAGGTATATATAAAAGGAATTGATTTAAATTCCCTTAAAATGCAAATTCATTCATAACTCTAAGTCTGAACATATATTCTACCACTAAATTAGATTTCTCAACAGTTTCAATTTTCTTTTAAACTTTTCAAAAGGGAATTTCTACACCTATTTTAATGTAAGGGGTTCCAATTTGTCATTGTAGACACAAATGCATCTTCGGAAAACATATATATATATATATATATAGTGAGAGAGATTAGTAAACCATCTTTGACAGATAATAAAATCTTTATAGAATAATAATGGACAGATGGGTAGCAACTTTTTTTTTTTGTCTCAGTGATCCTCATTTCTTTGATAACATATCTATAGTACTTCACTTATACTTTCCCCCAGCTTATAAAGGGATGAGTACTGGATAAAGCTGGGACATGACATTCCAACTATACGATTCCCAAATTTCATCATTGCTCCTGTTAATTAAGGTAGGCATACGACATCAAAACACATTTGAATCAGCTCTAAATCAATTCAACTCTCATAATTATAACTCTTTTTGAGAGAATTGGGTCAGGAAATTTTTTTTTTTTAATTATAACTAAGGTTCAAAGTCCTTGGTATTATGGTCAAAGTCACTATAAGTATATTCAGTTGCCTCCCACTGCAAGTGGTATTTCACTTTGAATACAGTACCATTGTTTTATTTTTAATTAGTCATAGTGATTTATAGGGAATGTGGATTACCTTTGCAACTGAATTAGATAGTGACTTTATAGTGACACTTGATGCATCCTAAATTTTCTAAAGTAGACATAAATCAAATAATCTTACAAAAACTTATACTATTGAAAATGCAAGTAATATTGAAATATACTATAAAACTTGCTCACTCATTATTATATTTTTGGATAGCCAACTAATTGCCACAAAGTTTGTGTGTGTGTGTGTGTGTGTGTGTGCATGTGCATGTACCAAAGAGATGGAAGGAGAGGGAAAGATCAATTTCTGTTAAAAGAGTGAGATTTGTCTTCTTTGGTAAATTAAGTCAAAAGCAATTTTCCGTTTGACTAATTTTGATGATGCTGGTGAATACCATGCTATTTAATGTAGATGACGACAGTAGTAATGGCGTATGTATTTTGGAAATAATTACTTAGGTCAAACTCTCATACTTTAAGTAGAAGATTTGTTCAATTTAATTTGACAAAGAGATAAAAACAGTAAAAGTATATCTACATCTTATTAAAAATCTGAGATAATTTACATGCTAATAATAATCCCTGAAAGCAATTCCATTAATATCTCTATATTATCTATTAATATTCTTATATTATCAATGATAGTTTTCTTTCTAAAATAAAACATTGCTGAAGAGAAAAATTGCCAAATATTGTTAGTTTGTTTGAAATGAAGTACCCAAGAGTAATACATTTTGAAAAGTAGTTTGATAACTATTTTGATAAAACATAAGATTTTAACAAGTAATAGGAAAAGAAGCAAGCAAGTCATTGCTAAAGAAGCAAATTGAAGTTGATAAAAGAAAAGAAAGATACATTAAAAGTAGTGACTTCAAACAGAGCACTGACGGCAGTTATTAGATTTATTCATCTGCCTTAAATAACTAAGAAAGATAGACAGTGAGCACATATGAAGCATCTTTCATCAGGCAATGGAAATACAGGGCTGTGATGACGGAGAAGAAAGGAACATTTGAAATGATCTCCATATCCATCTTTGCTATTTGTGGGGGTCACTACTCAAATCATGACACAAGGAACTAGAGTCTGCAGAGAGCAGAGAACTAGCAAGAAGATTCATAATTTGGAGACAGGAGCTCATGAATCAACTGGAATTTCCAGAGAAAGAAATTAATGAAGAATTTACACATATAAACAGGTCTAGAGCACTGCCTGGTCCTGGATGCTGACCTATGTATGCACTGGGGCAGACTCTGGGAGGCCACAGTAAAATTAGACATGTTGTGGAGGTTCGCATTGTTAGAGAATTTAGATATGTACCTAAGCAAAGTGGAGATACTTCTTTGAACATATAGGAATTCTATTGTAATCAGCGAAAGGTGTTTTATAAGAGGGCATCTCTAGTACTTAAGTAATGAATAGACTGGATCCTGTCTGAAAATGCTTGAAAACAAGGTTTGACAGGGTCAAACTGATTCATCTGTTTGCAAGAACAAATTCAATAAAATTTAGATACTTGCAACGAACTTTAGCTTATAATATTTCAAAGTGGTAGATAAACGTACAACATACTTGTCTGATAACTGAAAAATGGTTAACAAGATTAGAACATATTTATAATATTGTTTTATCTATATGAAAGTATTATATGGCTAATCACAACTTTCAAATAATGGACTTATATCTAGTTTTTTTTTTCTTTTCAGCAAGTGGTTTATTTTAAAGTTTGCTCTTTTTCTAACTGCCCTTGTTAAAGTTCCTTTTTCTTCTAGTTCTGTCCTATTTGGAGGCAATCTCATTTTCCCAATAAAGATCAACCAGCAGGGAATGAGAGAAATAATAGTGGCTTGGTAAATCTATGAAAATTAAGGAAATAGTGTTACTTTGACATCAATCATTCATATTTAACCTAACGTGCTTGCTTTCCATATGCCAGTGAACTAATGCAGAGGTGTCAAAATATATCATTGATCAATAATTTGAAATTACAGCATTTGAACTATAACCTTTAATTTTGCTGTGCTGTGTACACTGTGTTCTAGCATTGTTTTGCGTAATTATTCATTCTGGAAGCAGACCAATATTTTTCAGACTCTAGCAGAATTTTAAAAGCACACACTATATTTACAGGGGTCTTAAATCAAAGGAAATTATATTTTAGATTTCAGTGAGCAAATGCCCCCTTTATCTGCAATGAAGGGCACTGTGTAGAATGGCAAAGTATAAGATGTGGAGCATTTAGGTCCTTGCATATTTAATAATTCATTACGATGAAGGAGGACAAAATCTAAGACACTGCAGCAGTTACACTTCATTGGGGGGAAGTCTTCTACAGTAAAAGAGAGCTTTGACAATGCACTGTCAAAATTAGTAGAAGCTGCTTCACCAATTTTTTAATTTACTTTGGTAAATTACATTACTGATTTGAACTTTAGTTTGCTCAATTATAAAATAAAGTTGTTGGCCTTTCTTTTTAACAACTTTTAAGTGAAATTCTAGGCATCTTTCTCGTAATTGACCATAGAGACTTGAAAACTGAATTGAATATTTTCTGATATAAATAATCTTTCAAATGCATATTACTTAGGTGACAATTCAGTGCATATGAATATAAACTTCCTCTTAATTACCCAACAATAGACAAACTGGTAATAGTCCTCTGATCCTATAGAAATGCAGGATATTGTATTAGTATGGAAAGATTATTTTAAATTTTAAGTATTTTATATACTTAAGTGTTTTAACCCACTTGAGTAGATTTGTTTAGCATATTGTATAGATTATGTTTATGATTATTCCTACTGCTGTAGAATTTTTTTTTAAGCATAGGGCTTGAGGTTATAATTCTATAGATGTAGTAATATGAATGTTATAAATATTTTTGCACAAAATTTTAAAAATAGAAATAATTTTCTGTGTAATTCATTCAAAGTATGTATATTCAAATTAATTATATCAGTACACAGTTTGGTATTTCAATAGTAGATATTCCATATATCATATTTAGAATATTTGAATGTTCTATTAAAATATGGTTTACTTAAAAGTAATCTAGGTATCTATTAGATATCTATAAAACTTGAAATTATATTTGTTATTGGACTTTATGAGATTGACTCCTATTTGAAAATGTAATATCATATCTCCAGGCAAGAAATGTTATAGGTACATAGTTCTTAGTACTCAACCTTTGAATTTAACTGATTTCTTTACTAAAAGGCACTGCAGACAGAAATCACAGATACGTTGTAGTATAACACTAGTCTGAATGAAAAAAACATAGTATAAAGGTTATTAATGGTATAATCACTAGTCATTAGTTTAGTTCTTCCTAGCCTAAAGCCTTTAACTGCTCACATTGTTATCAGGGTTTATTGCAAATGTATTTTCCATTCTAGGATTTTCATATATATGGACATCATTTTTAGATGATAATGTTTTTAAGTTTGAACTCTGTTGTTTCTAGAACCCAAAGAGTTTAACATTTGGTTATTTCTTTAGATGAGAATATGAGAAAGAGTAAAGTTTTTGTTGATGTTATTTCCTTTCATTTCCTTTAAAGGGAATATCCTGGCATATTCATCACCACTGAACACTAAAAAGTTTTCTAAAGTAGCAGATATCTAAATCTGATTTCCCATATTCTGGAATATCTTTGTCTTAACAAGGCTTTCAGCAGATCTGCCTTCTCCTGCCTGCACTTCTAGTCAATCTGATAGAGTTGCTTGATTAGGTTTGTGAGATTTACATGTGATCTACTGACACGTGATTCTTTGTACCATATTCTGACAGGATGGGGGGAGATAACAGACCTGGAACATAGTTATGAATTTCTGTTATTTCATCCAACTGAACGTAAAATTCCTTGATCCTCTTTTTCCATTAGACGTAAAAATAACACATTTGCCAAATCAGTGTCAAAACACCATTTACTTAATCCCTTATTAATCTTTTTTGAGAAAAAGTGCACTTCCTGGCATAGCAACTCTGAAAAAAGCTACTATAGTCAATTCTTATTATTCTGTAAATTCTATAATATCACCATCAACACTGAATTAGTAATATTGAGCCCTTGGTTCTAGGGTAAATACAGAGTTAGCTTGGTAAAAGTCTCTGGTCATTACATTTATATCAGCCAATCAATATGTACCTCTTTTTATGTGTATTTCTTTTAAAAGATAACACAACAGTAGAACTATATTTCATGCCTGAGAGAAGTTTATCTAATGCATGCATCTTCTTAAGGTACCCCACAATCTTCTTGTTCAGGGATAATAGATAGATACTAGGCTTAGGGGCTATTTTAAGGAACAAAATCACCATAAAAAATACAAACAACATGGCACTAAGTAGACTACAAAAAAAAAAAGGCACCTATTTAAATTATGAGAGCAGTAAAAATAAAATAGTTGCATGGTGTGTAGGCTCAGCTAATTAACTTTTGTCAGTTGACTCAAATTTTTCACCACTCTGTGCATGTGTGTGTGACAACAAAATCGTGAAAAGTATTATTTGGGGGCTTGTAAATCAATTTTTACATGTAGACAAATGTACAAATCAGAATATATAAATATCTACAATATTGAATTAAAGTTAGCCTTCATTTTCCAGGCAGGATATATAGTCAGTTTTTCTAAAGACCAGACAGGCAAATTAAATCATAGCTTGTATCATCTCTGCATTTTAAAAATCAGTAATAATAGTACTAACCTCTGTCCACCAACCTCATGTAATTTTTTTTTAATTTTATTTGTTTTTTTATTTTAACTGAAGTACCATTGGTTTACAACACTATAAATGACTCAGAGGTTTATGATCACACCTCCTCATATGTATGATGCCACATCATACCTACCACCAAATCACCCAAAGTCCTCCACAATAATGTACTGGTGTTCTCCATCTTCCTCCACCCCTTCTAGTAGCCTCAATTCTACAGTCAGATTTCTAAGGTTTATCATTTATTTTAATATCTGATCCCTCATTTTGCTATACTATATTCCACATATAAGTGAAGCCACCTATTTTTTGTCTTTTTCCTGGTGACTTATTTCATTTACTATTATCTACTCCAGTTCAATCCATGTTGTTACAAATGACAAGAGTTAATCTTCTTTTAAAACTGAGTAGTAGTGTATTGTGTGTGTGTGTGTGTGTGTGTGTGTGTGTGTGTGTGTGTGTGTGTACACACTACAAATACCTGATCCATTCATCTGTCCTTGGGCACGTAGATTGTTTCCATATCTCTGCTATTGTAAATAGTCTTGCAAATAACAAAGAAGTACATACATCCCTTCAGATTAACATCTTTACGTTCCTTGGTTAGGTAGCTAGAAGATGAATTGCTAGATTTTATGGTAGATTTATTTTAATGTTTTGAGACACCTCAATACTCTTTCCTAGAAGGGCTGGGTCAGTCTATGATCTCACTAACAGTGTAGGTGGGTTCCTTTTTCACCACATCCTTGCCAAGTTTTTTTTGTTTGTTTCTGGTCATTATGACAGGACATTCTTACAAGTATGAGATAGTATCTCATCATGGTTTTGATTTGTATTTTGCTGATGATTAGATATGTTGAACATTTTATCATGTGCTGTTGACCATCTGTATATCTGCTTGGAGAAGTATCTTATTTAACTCTTCTTCCCAATCTTTGAGTGAGCTATTTGTTTTCCTTTTTTTATAGTAAGCCGACCTTACTCTGATACCAAAAACAGACAGGGACATCACAAATTAAGAAAATTAAAGACCAATATCACTGATGAACATAAATGGAAAAATCCTCATCAAAACCTTTGCAAACAAAATTAAACAATGCCTTAAAATAATCATGCATCATGACCAAGTGGAATTTAATCTAGGGATGCATGTATGGTTCAACATGTCCAACATCCAAAAATCAATGTATTTCATCTCATCAACAAAAATCAACAAAAGGAAAGAAGAAACTTATGATGATATAAATAATTCAAAGAAAGTAATAATAACACTCAACATTTGTGATACAAATACTCAAAAAAAGGGATAGATGGAACATATCCAAATATAATTAAAACCCTACATGACAAACCCATAGCTATCATCATACTCAATGATGAAAATGTATAAGCTTTTCCTCTAATATTTGGTAAAAGCCAAGTATGTCCACTTCTCACCACTATTATCAACATAATATTGGAAATACTAGAGCAATTAGACAAGACAGATATAAAAAAGTATGCAAACAGGCATAGAGAAGTAAAACTATTGTTATTTATAGATCACATGATGCTAAAATAGAAAGCCCTAAAGATTACATTAAAAAATTAATTGACGCAATCAGTACATTAAAGTAGCATGTTAAAAATCAATTTATAAAAATTAGTTGCATTATTATATGCAAACAATGAGCTAAAAGAGAATGAAATTAAGGAAGCAATCCCATTTACAGTCACATCATAAATAATTAAATAAATAGGAGTAAACACAGCAGAAGAGGTGAAGGATTTATTCAATGATAAGTATAACATTTTTAAAAGAAACAGAAGAAGACACAAAAAGTGGAAAGAGATTCCCTGCTCATCAATTGCAAGAACTGACATTGTTAAAATAGACAACTTATAAGTTAGTTATTCTTTTGTTTCCATCCTCTCCTAAAGTTAACTATTCTTATTGCATGCAACTTTCTTCCATATTATTTGACAGGATAAGCATAATCTTCAACCTATAAGACTTTTTACTCAATACTTTCTTAGAATATTGTTTTATTGTATGGAGACAATCATCATTTTAAAAGGCTCTAATAAAAGAAAAAGAAAAGTTTGTTGATTTACTCTAATTCTTGCCTAAATTTTAAGATTTCTATTATAATTTCAGAACAGTGCTTTTTATACTTCAATGTATATATAATGGGCCTCTTGTTAAAATGAAGATTCTAGGGCCTCCCTGGTGGCGCAGCGGTTAAACGCTGCGCTGTGGAGCTGTCATCAGCCGCGATGCGAGTTCGACACCCAGCGATGCGAGTTCGACACCCGGCCAGGGAGAATTCCGCATGGAGCGGCAGACCTCTCCTGCCTCGCCCGCTGCTCCCCTCAGCAGTGTATTTCTGATCTGCCTGTTCTGCTCCCCACTCTGTCTCTGGTGAGCCCTCTCGCCGCCCCACACCTCTGGCCTGTACCCCAGCTTGTATGTATAAATAAATAAATCTTAAAAAAAAAAAAAAGATTCTAGTACATTAAGTGTGACGTGAATCTGATATTCTCTATTTTTCCTAAGTTACCAAAGAGATGCTGATGCTATTGTAATGAGAACTGGCTTGACATTATGATATTCTGAATAAGTTTCTATATGTCATATATAAAACATCACTAATTTATGTAAATATAAGTAATCAGTAATAAGAAAATACAAGAATGTGTAGTTTGATTCTGAAAAGCCATCATGTATGATAAATAAATATATCATACAGAGGATATTTATACAGATCAGATCATTATCAGGTATCAGTCTCCTAAAATTCCTTGGCTTTTGGAGATTGTCAAAGAAATGCTGCCAGTAAACTGAAGAGATATTTAAAATATGAATGATTGAATTTTTAAATGCCAGAGGGTTATCTTTTAGGTCACATTTTCATAGGGTCTTAAAAATCATAGCTATCTGGGCCTCCCTGGTGGTGCAGCGGTTGAGTGCTGCGCTGTGGAGCTGTCGGCAGTGCGCGATGCGAGTTCGACACCCAGCCGGGGAGAATCCCACATGGCGCGGCAGACCTCTCCTGCCCTGCCCGCTGCTCCCCTCAGCAGTGTGTTTCTGATCTGCCTGTTCTACTCCCCACTCTGTCTCTGGTGAACCCTCTCACCACCCCATGCCTCTGGCCTGTAACCCAGCTTGTATGTATAAATAAATAAATCTTAAAAAAAAATTAAAAAAAAAATCATAGCTATTTGAATTACCACATTCTTCAAAGTTAGAAATCTCTGTAGATAGTTAAGATAAATTAGAGATTGAAATAAAGATCCTAAAAAGACCTAAATCCAAGGAAACCATACATTGATATAAAGGGAATACTCATTCTATGTGTGTTGAGCTCTATGACCTTAGTAGTTTGAATAATATTTCTCAAGTATTTGTGACATGATACAATTCATACATAATGTACAGAGATGGCCTAAGTTTTGAAGAGTAGACTCTTCCATAGAAATGCAAATAAGGGCCTTCCTGATGGCTCAGAGGTTAAGTGCTGTGCTGTGGAGCTTTTGGCTGTGCTGTTGAGCTTTTGGCAGAGGTAACGGGAGTTCCATGCCCAGCTGGGGAGATTCCCACACAGCGCAGCAGACATCTCCTACCTGGCCCGCTGCTCCCCTCAGGAGTGTATTTACCTCAATCTGCCTGTTCTGCTCCCCACTCTGTCTCTGGTGAACCCTCTCGCTGCCCCACACCTCTGGCCTGTACCCGGCTTGTAAGCATAAATAAATAAATCTTAAAAAAAAAAGCCCTTACTTAAAAAAAAAGAAATGCAATTAAAATATCAAAATATCAAGGAAAAATTTTATAGCACATTCACTGCGTGAAGTTTTTTGCCTGAAGTTTGCAGTGCGATGTTCTACCACTGAGCTATAGCTGCCCATCTATGCCTGAAATTTGAGATAGTTTACTTATAAAGTTCTCTATGTTTACAGCCAGCTGTAAGTGGCAGAATCTCTTGTTACATTGTAATTTCTTTCTTTTTTTTTTAAAGATTATTTTTTTATTTATACATACAAGCTGGGGTACAGGCCAGAGGCGTGGGGCGGTGAGAGGGTTCACCAGAGACAGAGTGGGTAGCAGAACAGGCAGATCAGAAATACACTGCTGAGGGGAGCAGCGGGCGAGGCAGGAGAGGTTGCCGCACCATGTGGGATTCTCCCCGGCTGGGCATCAAAGTCGCATCGCCTCTGCCGACAGCTCCACAGCGCAGCGCCCAACCGCCGCGCCACCAGGGAGGCCCTATTTTTAAATCTTAAGTTAACTTCTATAAATCGAAACTGTAGTGTGTGATTTAAAATATATGCTGTATAAGATAAAGGAATTAGACTACATAATAAAAATTTGTAGCAGATGAATAGTATAGTACTATACACTAATCAAAAAAATACAGAGAAGATAGCTTTTTGAAAAAGTGAAAAGAGTTTCAGTGAAATGTGGAATAACATTAAGTGGCTAAATATTTATTGAATGGAAGTCATCAAATGTAGGAAATGGTAAAACAATTTATAATTGCAGACAGTGATTACATGCTACTTGATAATTTTTATTGTTTAAAAATCTTGATTTGATTGCATAATTTTACATATTCATGTCAGTTGCCTTTAGGGTTAGTTTTATTTAACTATTGGCATAAACCTGTCAGTATCATAAATTGTATGGCAAGTTATTTTTAAACACAGGCATGTCAGTCTTTCTAAATTATGTTTAGAATAAAGGAGTGTGAAGGCTTAATCCAGTGAATTTGCCTTTTGTGATGAACTGCTTGTGGGAACAAATTAAAAAGTTTTCCAACCTTTTCCTCCATCCTTTGCCCCAATCCAACAGGCTTGGGCATGATTGTATCTTTTATCAATATTGTAGTGAGCAGAACTTTAAGACATATACCTTATTACAGCATCTACGGGCTACGTGACCTTAAACAAAATACTTTCTCAGTGTATTTTGGGAATAAATGAATGGACTAGTGCACACAGTAAGCATAGCATAAAAATGGCACTCAGAGGATAGAGATGTAGTTTCTTTAATTTGTTTGACTTCATTTCAAAGTGAAGTTATTTATTCTTGAAATAGATAAGAAAAATTGTTGACAAAACATTAAAACTGTAAAAGTATATATAAAATATTAATATAAAAGAAAATGAACTAAATCTACCACAAATAATCAGAGAATCTTTGGTTCAAATTAAAAGTAACTAAAAATATTTCTTTTCAAAAATCTAAGGTGATAAAGCTTCAGAATAATTACATCAAACATTTCTCAAAATGGATTTACAAATAGAAGCTCCTCTGAGGATAGTTGATACTTTATTCTAAATTCTTGAGAAAATGCTAATTCTTCATTTAGTTCTCACTGAAATTTTATGTGTTTCAATGAGGCAATTTCGAATTTCTACCAACTTTTTTTAGAGCACAATTAGAAGATCAAAGAGAAACTGTCATACACTCAGGGACGCTTTAGCCATGTATCCCACAGCGTCAAGTGGCTGTCTGAAAGATGTCCTGCAAATAAAGTAATGTATGTAGGTATTCATTGTATGTACGTATGAACCTCTTGTACAAGCATAGGTATATGTAAATATGCCTTTACATATGTAAATATGCCTATATATTCAATCATGTAATCTTTGTTAAGAACACTAATTTTATATCATATGCATCAGTGTCTTTCAGAGTAGATATAAAATACAGTTGACACAATATCATTTTGTTGTTGGGAACTCTAAAATCATTTAGCAAAATTAAAATTGTAGATTTTCTTAAATGTATACAACCTAGCTAATTGTTTAAGAATGAGTTTTCTTAGTTAATGCTAATTGACTTCCTATCAAGTAACACTATTTGAAAAGCCTTCAAATGATTATTAGAGCTCAACACTTTTATCTACTGGTTTTAATGTGTGGAAAATGTGTTATCTGATAAAGACTTCAACTTAAGGTTGGGAGGATAGACTGCACTGATTAGTATTCTGCTATTCTTGTTTTAAAAATAGTTAATGCTCAAACATTCATTTTTGCATGAGGACTATGACAATTAATTAAAATTTAAACTCTAGTAGCTGCTGAAGATCATACATAATCCAATTACTTTTTATTCAATTAATTTAATAGCTAACTACTTTGTGATAATTACTGTTAATCCCTTGATTTTTTTTTTTTCTTAGCTATTTATCAATGGCCTGGGAGATATCTTAGAGGAAACCTATTGGAACACAATTATCAGCAGTTCTAGCGGGAGAATTGCTGATAAAATAATATTTAATTACCATTAATTCTCTATTTCTACAATAATTTTAAAAAGAGTAGTAATATAATTAAGAGACTTACATTTAATCTAATTTTAAAGATTTGGAATTCCTTGATTTGACACTACCACTGCCCAACTTCAAAACCAGTGGAAATGGAATTAAAAGCATGTCAAAATGATAGTGATGCAATAGGTCCTAACACTTTATTTGTAAATAGAATAAAAAATTGTGCAGGGAAATCAAGTAAAAACCTTTCCCCATTTACAGCCCATTTTTGAAGTTTATGTATATGAAAGAGTGTTTTTTCTCACTCCCCCTTTATTACATTTTATTTTTAATAAAACTCATAACAATTTTCCAAATCTAAGAATAATACATGTTTTTTTTTTAAGATTTATTTATTTATACATACAGCTGGGGTACAGCCCAGAGGTGTGGAGTGGCGAGAGGCTTCACCAGAGACAGAGTGGGGAGCAGAACAGGCAGATCAGAAATACACTGCTGAGGGGAGCAGAGGGCAAGGAAGGAGGGGTCTGCCGCACCATGTGGGATTCTCCCCGGCTGGGCGTCGAACTCACATTGCTGCTGCCGACAGCTCCACAGTGCAGCGCTTAACCGCTGCGCCACCAGGGAGGCCCCAGAATAATACATGTTAATTTTAAAAGTTTATACTATGCATTAGTAACCACTGTGAAAAATGATGCAATAATATCCAATCACTGTGTGTATGTTTATTATAATTTAACAATTGAGGTCATGCATTATGTACAGTTACATCTTGCTTTTGCTTTTTATCAAAAATATTTTACCGTTAAATATTCCTCCATAATATTATTTTAATGATTGAATAACATTGCACTTCACAGGTGATTATTTATTTTACCAAACTTTTACTTTAGATTGCTTCAAAAATGTATTAACAAAAATTGACTAGTTCTGTATTTTGTTATTTTTTTTCTTTCAAGTAGAATTACTATGCCAAATATTACAGCTCAATACTGTTGATGTATGCTGAAAATTACCCTTTGGAAATGTACCAATTTATGCTCCTGTAGCAACATATGAGAGACCAAAATACTAAATATTAGTCATTAATTTTATGTCTAACAGTAACTTCTGTAACTACACTACAAAATATTAGAATTAACCACAAAATGATTGCACTTGTATCCCTAATCCCTGGCACTTGTATAACAAAAACAATTAAGTTATATGTATGTGTTACTATCATTTGAGAAACATTTCTCTATAAATCTTAGGTTAAATTATGTTATGGTGGAAAGACATCAAATCTCAAATTTTGATGGTTTATATACTAACATGTTTATTTCTTCCATGTCTCTGCTCAATCCCCACCCACTCCAGAAGCAGGCTGACAAAGCAGCCTGTTTTTGGCTCATAGTTGAAGGGAAAGAGTCGCGGTAATACTAATCAATGACCCTTAAAACTTCTACTTAGAATTTCCACATGACAGTTCCCCACACTTTCATGCCATCATGCTCAATCTTAGTTATGCATCTAAGTCTGATATCTCTTAAAAGTTAAATACTATTCTCCCATAGGTTTCTGGTAGAAGCAGCAGTATTTTTTTTTTAATGAAGGCAACATTGATTCACAACCTTTGTGTTTTAGGGTACAGGGTCACCCCTTTCAGGTGTTGTTACTATACCACACCCACTATCAAAGCAACCACAGTCTACCACCAAAGTCCATTGTGAAGAACAGTATTTTGACAAAAATTTAGCACATGTAAATAATATAATAAAATGATGAAAAAATTATATAATATTGTTTTCTTCAGTGCTTTTACCATTTAAATAAAAAAAGATCTAATTTTGTATAATTTATCAAACAGTCCAATTGAATAGAATTGCCAATTAAAAGCTACTGTGATTTGTGGGTCTAAATACATTGTCATTCTGTTTCATTGCAAAAGGAAGTGATATTCATATTATTATATGGAACTCATGCTTTGGTTAAATAAATTAGTTCTTTAAAGTAATTGACTAAACTTAAACCCATACATACATTTACTCACACACACCATATATATAAATGCATATATATATATATATAATTATACAGTATGTATACTTATTTAGTACCAATATATCTGATTTCCTAAGTAAAGCAAATCTCATTTGAGCCACAGACCCCTTTAATCTCCCTTAAGTTTAAGTAATAAGTGAATGGTAAGGAATAAGTACCTCACACAGTTGATGAAAGGTCCATAGAAGAAGAGGAACGTGACATATAACTTATTTTTGATAGAGAGGTTATATATCTTAGAGATAAAGCTGTTGAAAAGGGAACTACAAGCAGATCAATCACCATAAGTTAGTTTAAAGTAGTTGTCTCATTACATTCCATTTAAGAGGATATACTGATGCCAAATACTTCATAAACTCTTCTCAAACAGAAGGTTTGATGGAACTTCTACCCAACTGAATCAGGACCTATGAACACTAGAATCGCTCTTCAGTTTTCACCACGCTAAGCAAATCCAAGGTTAGTATTTAGCATCCTTATGGAACGCTGATTTTTCCCTGGGATGGGGCCCTGATCAACTCATGTCCGCATGGATGATCATATTTCTGGGAAGAACAATCTATGTCTAATTGTGCTAACAAATTCTAACACACAGCAAACTTCCTGATACACATTATAAACAAACTGACAGCTCGAAGATTGAGAAGTTACATCATATAGAAATGTGTCATTTAATGTAATAGCATTCTAAGCAGCATATTTGTTATTTTACTGATGAAATAATCTGACTGATCTGTGTAGACTTTGTGCCATGTTTACATACAATTGGTAGACAGCAGAAATGCGAGACAGAACTAGATCGGGTTGATGCTAGAAAGTGCTGTCATTGATGAGATAATGCTATTTTTTTGTGTATTTTATGGAATTTTATACCCAATTATTTTTTTCTTCCATCCTTGGTGTGTCCCAAACCTCAACACCTGTACGTTCATGAATCATTAAAGGTTATTGCTTTGTGGGATCAATTGCATACAATTTGTGGCCTGAATATTAAGCCCAATTATACACAATTCTATCAAATGTTATTATGTCAATCAAATTATTTGCAGAAGTACATAAAAATTTATCCAGATTGAAGGACTGATGGAATAAAACTATTCTAAACTCAGTATAAATAAACAACACTAAAGATTTAAGTACCATTCCAAAAATACCATCTAATTTTCATGTTTCAAAAACACGTAGATACCATGTTTGATATTGCAATTGGACAGTAAAATTGCACACTGCCAGTGGAAATTGTAGTTCTCTGAGGGCAAAATGAATTTTAATCCATGATGCCCACTATCAGCTTTGTGCAAAGGGTAAATCATCCATTCACTTAAGGCTTCAATTTCCTTAATAGAGTGATAAGTACCTACAGATATATTCAAAGTATATATTAATATATATGTAAATATATACACTCACACTGATCTCAATATATAGTAAGAAATCCATTAATTGTCTCATTATTTTTAATTTGGATGCACCGAAATGTGATTTGACAGTCAAACTTTTCTTCATGCAAAGAAAAGATGATTGAGTACAATGACATTACATATATCTTTCTGTTATCTAAGTAATTGTAATTAATTTTCCAAAGCATTAAGAAAAACAATATCTTAGAAATTATATTCCCTTGGACAGTGGGTATAAGAAAGATTATAGAAGTTTGGATTTTACTGACACCCAGCTGTTTCTAAGGTATTTCAAAGTAACTTAAAACTTTAGGGTGATTATAAGACATTTACTAAACTTATTCCATGTTTTTCTGGCCCAAAGGATTTTATTGAGGAAATGTTGATATTTTTCACATGCCATTTCACCTCAAAAATTCCTTTGGCAAATACTTTACCCTATGAATATCAGGCTCTACTCCAAACTGCATATGAACATTGTAGTTTCAGAATTACCTTAGAAATAAGGGTGATGGGCATTCTGAAAAGGAAAATCAGGCAATCAATATAAAAACTAGAGTATAAAAAGCCTAACAATTATATAATTATCATGACAGGGAAAAGAGATGGCAAAGTGATATAGACAGAGCACTACTATTGCCTACATTCAGTGTCACTCCCTCGAAGTGTATTTTTTCTATTAGTTTCAATGAATTTAGACTTCCTAAAATGACTTGCTGTGTCCAATGAAACAGATGTGAAAGTAATATGTACTATGAATAGATGATTTCAAAGCCAGTTCTCGTTTTACCATATTTTATGTTTCCTCAGCAATGACAACCTACAGAGTTCCAGAGAAGGCTATCCATTTGCCAAGATTTTGCAGTACAAATCATATGGAATGGAGTCTAAGTCAGCCAGTGACAGACATATGGCAGTGAGTACTTGTTCTTTGAGTTCTCTAATATTTTAAGGTTGCTCTTCAATATAAAATAATCTAGTCTAACTGACATGGGTATACAAGTAAGAAATTAGTATATAATATGAAATATGACATAATTTCAAAGAATTAAAATTCAGTTACTATTAAATATTTAGCAGAGATGTTTACTAAAGTAGATCAAGTTGTATAGTAGAGAACATTGAGGGTATATGTTTAAATAAATAAATGATAGTACTTATTTAGGTTGTGAATTTTTAATAACAAGTATTTCTAAAGTACTTGAGGCTAATTGAAAACTATTATTCTAAGTGGTATAAATGCAACTCTTGCAATCATGCACTAGTTAATTAATTAACCTTTTTTTTTTCGGGGATAGTTCAATAATTGCTTCATCAACATTTGGTATGAATTTCTAAAACAGTGAATAAGTGAAGGCTAGATGTATTACAGATAAAATATATATTTTAATTCTATATTCCCCCTAAAAGCTGGATCTTTACAAAGATACATTAGAGTATGAGTCCAAGTTCTGCACTTGGTTATCAGTTGTATAATCTTGTGAAATTTATTTCATATTTACCACAGTTTCCTTACCAAAACCAATTTATCCAATTAAATTTGTAAGTGTCTGTAAGTTTTGGGCATGTTCTAAATTTCAGGTAATTAAGAATAAATAAATAAAACACTTGCATTGATCTCACCAGCTTTAGATTATAGGAGAAGAGACAGACAACAAATAAATAAATGAATTCATATGTAATTTCAAAGTCCCATAAGTGTTAAAAACAAAAGCTGATAAATATATCTTACTGAACCCATTAGGAAAGGCTCTTCTGAGGAGATTTCACCTCAAAGGGTGAAGGTCATGGGAGGAAAAGTCAGAAATATCCTTTTAGGAAGGCAAAATAACATTTGAAAAGGCCCTAAAGAAATAAAAAGGACTTGGCATGTTATAGGAAAAAATCTAGACGGCTTATGTAAAGAAAAAAATATGATTATCTGAGAGGTAATTAAAATATTCATAAACTATCAGGAATTTGATTTTAGTCTAAATGTACAGGCATGTCATTAAATGGTGCTGAGCAGGAAGAATGATGCTATTGGCTTTGTTTACTAAAAACTACTTTGAGTAATATATTGAAGAGTTTGATGTTGGGAAGAGGTACATTGGCCTTTCTTTACACTATAGAGCACAAACACATATAATGTCAGTGGCAAACAATAAGCATTTGTTATTTACTGACAGATCTGTGTGTCGGGTGGAGGGAATGCCTGCTCCTGCCTGTGGTGTGGAGATCAACTCCACACCTCACATCCTTGCGGTTTGTGTATAGGAACTCCCAAAGATGTAAAAAGAAGCAAGTGATTTTCCTTAAGGTCTGAACTTGCATCCTGCACCAGATCATTTCATACAGCAGTCCATTAGTAAACATTGATGGTGTGGGAAAGCACACTCCTTCCACAGAGGAAGGCAGGAAAGGAATGATTCAATATTTTGTTCCTTATGAATATTTACTGAACAATAACCCAAACTTTAAAGAGAGCTTGTATTTAATTTACCTTAAGAATCCAAGTTTGAGATAATGTAGCTAAAAATAAGTGCTAAAAATAATGCATCCTATTTTTAGTAAGAACTTACTATACTCCAGGCAATATTTATAAACTTTACTTTTATTAATTCATCTACCTATGATTACATTTGAAAATTTAGACTCAGGAAAGCAAGTGGTTTTTTTCCAATATTACCGCTTGTAAATAAAAGTGTGAAATTTTAAAATTAAGCTGTCTCTACAGAACTCAAAATCTTAACTGGCAAGGGATGGTGTAAGTATTAAATAAATTAAGTATATAAAGTGGTTAACAGAACACCTACCACAGAGTAAACACTTTTTAAAAATCATCATTTTTAGCATTTAGGAGAGAAAAAATTATTTAAAAAGCATAATCCCTGATTTCAATGAGTTTTCAAGTTTAAATGAGGCAAGATGGTATTATATGGCAAATGTTTAAAACACAAATTAGAAAGGAAAACCTTGGTTAAAACAAGTATTGCTCACTCTATGTTAGGAACAAAAGTTTGAGATGTATAATCTTATGTAATGTGCTTAGGATAATACAGATCCTAAGTGTCAAACCTTGGATTCATATCCAGGCTTCTTTCTCCACATCCATGCTGGGAAATATTGTATTGCCACCAGCAGAGAGTCACCACAGAAGAAAGACTAGACATATACCCACAGAGAAACAAATTCATACCCATACAAAACATTTAATCAAACAGTTCTCTTATTCTTAGAAACAATGAAGATTCCAGATGCTGTAAAAGCATTTATAAGGGATATAACAGGGTGGGACTTGCTGGGATTATTTAGTATGCCATTAAAACTACAATACCAATGCATGTGTTTTCTGTATAACGTGAAAGATGCTAATGGTAATATACTCTGACATGAGTATATTATATGAGTATAATATAGCTCTTCATCCTTCAGACCAAATACTAAGTAGATGATGAGTCTTGGCTTTCTCTAAGTGTACTAGCTGGAAAGTCCTGGTGCATTTCTAAATTAGATGATTTGACACTCTTGCCTCTACAGAACTGATATCGTTGATATGGCAGTGAATGCAGTAACACTGGAATAATGCTGATTTTAAATAATATTAAAGTTAGCACCTATAGTTGTCTTGTTCCATTTCTAGAAGAATGTGTGCCCCGAAACTGTGATCAAGAAAAATTTGTTAAATGACCAAATTAAGGGATGAATAAATCTTTAGGTTCTCAACCTAACGGTCTGTTGATATGAGTGTAAGATATATGAATGTATGTATATATGTATGATTTAGCTAGAAAGTAGCATTTGTTGATAGAAAGCAGAGCAGTCAGGTAGAAAGTAAGTAGCTTCGATTCCTCAAGATGTCTGAAGAAGTTTTCCTGCTTCCAGCTCAGCAGTCTAGTTCAGGTGAGAAATGTATAAGCTTTTGAATTGTCTGATATACTAAACATCAGTTCTTAGTTATGTACATACTTGGGATGACACAGTATAAACTGAACATCATTCTACCCAGAATTTATCTCTTTCAAACTGAGAAACTTTTGATATCATTATAAGAATGGATGGGCATGAGAAATAGTTCAGATTGAAGCAATGGTTATTAGAAATGATGGTGTACCGCTACAAGAGTATAGAGAATTATTAAGATAAAATTCAACTAGGTTAAGCCAAAAATAGGTTGTGTTCTTGCTAACATAGGGTAGAAAGCATAGAAATGGAACATTGTCTCCATATATGTCTGATCCTTTTCAGTTGGCATTTGGTCTATTAGAGTATCTTACAACATGGTAAAATATTCTTTAGACCAAGGAGACACTGTTTGTATTACAGTTGCACATCAAGTGATTCATTATTCACAAATACAAGTTGGATAATTTAAATGGGTCATGTCAATAGCAAGAGCAGATCCTGGCTTTGTGGAGTCTTAGGTTAACAACATTGGACTCCTCCCTAAGAAAAATAAAACCAGTACTAGGTATCTACCTGAAGAATTAAAAAATACACATTTGAAGGAACATATGTAATCCTTGTTCATTGCATCATTATTTAAAATAGCCAAGCTATGAGAACAAGCTCAGTGCCCAAAGACAGATGAGAGGATTAGGAAGATATAGTACATACACACAATCGAATACTAGTCAATGTTAAAAAAAAGATGAACTCTTGTCTTTTGTGACAGCATGGATGGAACTGAAGGGGAGCAACGTGCTAAACAAAATAAGTCAGGAGAAAGGCAAATATGTGATGGTGTCACTTACATTGCAAAATATAGACAAATAATACAGTGCATCAGATAAAACCAAACCAGTAACAAGTCCCAGAAATATGACTGTAGAATTAAGGCTATAGGAGTTGGGAGGGTGAGTGGGTAGAGCAAAGTGGGGAGGAGGCACAATGGAAAATGTGGACTTTTGGTACTTTAGTGGTGGGAATTGTGTGGTAACCTACCCATTGAAGTGTATACACAAAATTATAAACCAATCATATACAAAATTATAAACCAAATTTGTCTCAGTAAAAAATAAAACAAGATAAAAAGTTTACAAAAAGAAAAAAAATCAGAAATATAACTACATTTGCATCATTTGTTATTAGAAAAGCAATCACAGAAAATTATAAATATCTTTCTACAAACATGAACAAGTATTTCATACACTCTTAGGATTGTTTCCAAGCTCATACAAAGGGACCTGTCCAGAAAAGCCTGAAATCTAAGCCTCATTTGCTCATTCTAAATCCCAACTCTGTCAGTAAAAGATATTCACTAATGGTGTTCAAGTACTTTCCTACTCCTGGGATCAGATGAGAAGTATGACTAAATAGACCAGAACACGCATTATTCCCAAGGTTAAGAATTTTCACATGACTATGAATTGTTGAATATTTGGACTTTCCAACTAAGAAAAGACCTAGGGAAAATTGAAAATATAAGCCTTGCCCTGAATTTGTTTTTATCCAACTTTGTACTCAAACAAAACAAGCAGCAGAGTATTGGGGCAGTTTTGTAAAGCAATATTCCTGGCACTAATACACAATTCCATCTTTAAAAACACTGAGATTTGCAGACGTTATTGATTTGTTATTACTGTTGTTAATAAGTCATACAACTCCAGAATTCAGAATCATGTGGAGTCATTTGCATTTGAGAGTTAGTAAAGATGTAGTTTGTTTTTCTTGCAATATCATATTATTAAAACTTGTTCTTTATATTTGTTGTCTTCCCCCTCCTTTCCCTATACCCTATAAGTTTCAGGAAGACAAATGTATATTTTACATTGATTTTGATCAATGGCTTTTGCCCTGGGTTGTATTAGATAGCTAGGTCACTGCAGCAATTATACAGCAGTATTCCCCAAGCGAACCTTTCATCTACTTGTAATATAAAATCAATAATGCCTAAACAAGGACTGAGATGGCATTTTAATGTTTTCCAGAAAGCCTTTAGACATCTGAACTGCCTCAAAATGGTTTCAAGACCCAGTTTGAAAATGGGGCAAAAGATGTTCTTTACCTTATTTGTACCCTGGTAATACACCTTTTTAGGGAATAAAACAAATTTATCTATGTAGAGTTATACTATACTACATGTAAATAAATGTAAAGAAAACTACTTTCGGTATTTGCTTTTATCAACTTAAGACTTGCTACTATTTTTATAAGACAGTATTCTTTACACTGAAAAATATATCATTGAAAGTGCAAAATTTTCAACCACTAATTTTGAGACCTATATTACTGAAATTCTGTACTATAGTAGCATACTTAATAAGCTTTTATATTACATAATATGTTCAAATTTTTAAAAATATGCTTTTCAACAACAACAAAAAAATCCAAACAACCCAATGAAAAAATGGGCAGAAAATATGAATAGACACTTCTTCAAAAAAATACACAGACGACCAAGAGACATATGAAAATAATGTTCAATTTCACTCATAGTTATAAAGTAATACAAGTCAAACCACAATGAACTTATTACCTGACACCTGTGAAAATAGTCTGTATCAAAGACTTTCAAAAAAATGTGTTGGCAAGAGTCTGGGCATAATGGAACTTTCATATGCTTTTTGTGTGAATGTGAATTGGTTCAACTGGTTTGGAAAACACTATGGTGATTCATAAAAAAAAAATGAAAAATAGAAATACCATATGCTTCAGCAAAACCACGTGTAGGTATTTATCCCAAGAATGTGAAATAAGTGATTCAAAATAATATATACATCCCTCTGTTCATAAGAGCATTGTGCACAATAGCGAAGCTAGAGCAATCTAAATGTCCATCAACTGATGACTGTATAAATAATTTGTAGTTTATACTCAATGGAATACTATGCACACATTAAAAAGACTAAGTCTTTGCTTTTGTGATAACATGAATGGAACTTGAGGTGATTATGCTAAGTGAAATAAGTCAAAAAGTAAAAGTCAATTACTGATTAATGTATTGTCTATGCAAATTATATATAGCCAAACAAAATTGACTTATAGGACACACAAAAAAATAACTCTTAGGAACTGAGAAATATGGGGATTACCAGATGGAAAAGAAAGGGGAGTAGCAGAATGGGTGAAGACTCTAAATTTGATAATGAGAGTGTCCTAGAACTTTACCTGTGAGTGTGATGAGGTATACAAACATATTAAGATGTGTACTCGTGAAATTATATAGTATTGTAAATTAACTATATTTTATGTAAATATATACAAAATATTGGTTTTATTCAAAATTTAGTGACAACATTTACATAACATTTTTCTATCAGGTTATTTATTAAACTAAATTACTTTCTGCTATGCAATACACAAAATCAGGCTACATGTAAGCTTAAAAGTCATAAGTTATTTTTCATATGACTGGAGAAATTCATCTCCTTTGCTATATACATTCCTAATTACTCAATGAAAATATTTCCAACAGAAACCTCTTAGAACAACTTTCTTTAATTTCATGAAAGTAAAGAATAAAAAATTGCAGTGATTATCATCCAGTATCATTATTTTTTAACATATTTGCTATATTATGCAAAGTCCTAGAATGATGCCTAGAGAGTAAACTCGAAATAAGCTCAGAATGTATTTCAAGTCTCTGACCTTTCACTAGTAAGGTTAAATGGGCAAGTGCAATAAAAGGTAACAAAACTCCTCCAAGAACCCATTCATTTCAATCTATGAAATCAAAATATTAACGCTTCAGCTCATATCATATTTATAGATGCTATGTAAGTAGGTCAGCTTGTTAAACTAACTTACCTATCTAACACATCATTGCCTCACAAGCCAGTGACTAGATATAAATCATCTAGCCTTTGCTCTAAAGAATTGTTGAATCAACTAAATTCCTACTATCCTAACAAATCACTTCTCTTTTCATACAGAAATGCTAAATGGTGGTTAATATAGATCTTTACTACTACCATATAACTCTTTTTAGGAGAGTTATGATGAATTACGTAAGTCCCTAATAATTTAAATGCCTACCTACTCAAAATCATCATACAGTTGATTCTTTCATATTACAAATTTATCATATGCTTAAGTGTTAATGTAAGTTTGATTTTGCTAGCAATAAATTAGCTGCAATTTGTAAAGATTAATGATTAAGATTTTTCAGACATGTAGGTTAGAAATTTTTGAAAATGATAAAGTACTAAAAAGGTCACGTTGAACTTTTAGTAGTCCTAAAATACCTTATTACAATATCAGCCAAAAATTTAGGTTAGTGACTATATCTGTATCACCACTCTCTTGATTAAATTAATAACATATTCATTATAAACCATCAAGTTGGCTAACATCTATCTGCTATCACTATTGTTTTAAAATCATCAAACTCTCCATAAATTATTTGGCTAAAGTTATCCTATGAAAATCTTCCTTAGACCTTAAGTTTCCTGTCCATTCAAACAACATACAACACAATTTACAGTCGTCATGTTACGGTGAAAACATACATGTCCCATGAAAGATGAGTGGATACAGAACATGTGGTAGATATACACAACGGAATACTACTCAACTATAACAAAGATGAACTCTTGCTATTTGCAAAAACATATGAAAGTGGAGAGGATAAGGCTAAGTGAAATAAGCCAGAAGAAGAAAGACAAATGCCGATCACTACACTCATGTGTGATGTTAAAAAAACAAAAAAGCAAATGATCAGACAAAAGCAAACCAAACAAACACTAGAAATCTAATTCTAAAATTGAAGTACCAGCAGGGTGGGGAAAGGTGGACAACAAAGGGGAAAGAGGGCCCAGTATACAATGATAAAGGACTATGCATGTCTTGGTGTTGTGTGTGGTATGGGAACATATAGCTGAAAAGATGTGAACCTGTACCTCTGAACTACATACAGTGAAATGAAGTATTATAATACCATGCTTTCTACAGAGAATGTACCAATTATGAAATTATGACTTAAACTACTTTGAGCAGGAAACCTTTCTTTCTGAGCACAATTTCTAAGAAATTGAATAGAAAAAGATGAGAATGTGACATCAAGTAACTACAGAAAATTACAAAGAAAATAGTGCAGTATAAATATCCATCCCCAGGAGTTACTGTTTTTTCTATCCATGTGAAATTACAATTTACAGATTTACAAATTTACAATTTACAAATTACAGATCTTACAATTTGGGGGTTGTATGGTAAAATGAGAGAGAGTGACTGTATTTTTCGTATGTCTAGGAATGAAGACAGAGCTCTGGACTGCCTATATTCTTTCTGGATTTCTTATATACCATTTCTACACTGATAGATGAATATAATATACTTTCTTTCTTGGATATATATATATATGAATGAATTTATGTTTCTGGCTTGCCTTTTGTGGATGCACTCTTTAGAATTTATCAGCTTCAGCTACAACTATAGCAAATATAAATGTAGAAATATGAGCTGCAGCTCATAAAAATTCTTATGTATCTCTAATGTCATGCTCCCCCCAATTTTTTTCTGATCTTCTCAGTTTCCACACTTCAAGAAAATTGCACTCCTTTTATTTTCACCCAATTCATATGAATTATGGTTATATCTATAAATTATCCTCATCCATGATAAACTTTATCTTCTTTTAATAATTGGTGTTGGGGCAGGTAACTTATCTTTGTGGAGTACTTTGAAGAGGTTAGTGATGTTCTACGAACATCTTGCACACTGACTGAAAATTTTGATGTGATTAGATTATGAACCCTATATTATCTGAATAATTATCTAAATGCTGGATGAAAATGCATTATCTCATAACAGGACTATAGCTTTTAGTAGCTACACAAAGTCTAAAGATTTTGATAAAAAATAGAGATATTTAGTTACATAGAGCTAGAAAGACATTTTATAAATGTCTTTATGTTTGATGTTTTATATAGAGTTTTGAATATTTCTGTCCCCTTATCTGGTAAGACAGACATAAAAATGGGAACTTGTGAGGGTACCAAACACAGTGGACATAGAGCAAGCAGATAGTCTTTGTATCAAAATATACCCAATGATATAATATAAAAGGGTGACAAACTTAAATACATTCAGCAAATGGTCTGCCAGTACTTATCGACATTTTCACTCAAATTTTTGTTCATATGTGAATTCACCGTTAGCAATTTTATACCTTCTCTTGTTTTCTTCCAAAAATAAAAACTCTTACATAAATTAAAAAAAAAAAACAAATGGAAAGCAGAAAAAAATCAATTTTCTTTTAAGTCCATCAGAGATCTAGGTCCACAGGTGTAATGCACTGTTAATTTAAGAGAGATTGGAAGGTGAAGAAAATATTTTGTTTGAAACAGATATAAACCTTTAGTAGTCAGAGGTCTAATTGTGGTAGTCATAACAATCGTCCCTCCCCCCCCCAAAAAAAAAATGTCTATTTCTTGACCTCAGCACTTGTGAAAATGTTACATAGAAAAGAAGCACAGCTGCTAATCATGTGAATTAAAGATATTATTCAAAATTATTAGGATGGATCCAATGTAACCACAACAGCCCATAAAATTGGAAAAAGGACACAGATTGATGTAATATGAGAAGGACTCAGATCACATTTGCTAACTTTGATGATAAAGTACAGAGGCTGTGACCCAAAGAACGGTAGTTCCTCTTAAAGTTGAAAAAGAGGAGGAAACAAATCCAACCCAGAGCCTGCAGAAAGGAAGCAGCCCTAGCAACACTTTAATTTTAGCCCAATAAAATCTGTGTCAGACTTATGACATACAGAACTATAAAAATAATAGACTATGTTGTTTAAGCCACTAAGTTGTAAAAATTTGTTACAGCAGTCATGAAAAACTAATATATAAGTCACAGAACAAACCTGGAATCTGGGAAATGATAGATAGGTACCTTCAGGGGAAAGAATACCCAAGTATTAGTTCACCAGGATAGATGCTCGTGGAGGCTATATCAGTTGGTATAAACATTCAGCTACATATATTTTAAGCAAATAACTAAAGGTCAAGCATGGTATAGCATGAAAAATTGTAGCCTGAGGGTAATATAGACATAGAGGAATTTGTACCTTCTTATATGCTTTTTCCTCCACTAACTTTACAAGTAGTCATTTGGGGGATCAGAAATAGTACTGAGAAACAGCTATTGTACTGGCTAAGGAAGGAGAAAAGCAGCCACTGTTGAAATTCTGCCAAGAACCAGTTCCCTTATCTTTCCTATGGAAAGAAAACCTTAATCTACAGGGTGGAAAGCAAAAAAATCCACCACTCTGGAACACTGATGGAAATCCCTTACAATTCTATGCACCTTTCAAAGAGCATATTTTAAATATAAAGATATATCTGAATTAAAAGTAAACAATGATAAAATATGTCATATGGACTAATAACAAAAAAGCAGAATTGGCATATGTATCCAAGATGGAATAGATTTTAGGACAAGAAATATAATCTGAGGTAGAGGGACACTGTGTAAGATAGAATAACAAATTCTCTTAGCAGACATAAACATACAAAATGTATGCTACAAAATAAATGGAACAAAACTGATATATATGATTATAGTTTTAGGATTCAACAGTTATCAGTCAATAACTGATAGGAACAGTAGAAAGAAAATCAATGTGGCTGTAGGTGACCTGAATACCACTACTGACCAATATAATATAATTGATAATTATAGAAAATTCAACCCCAAAACATCAGGAAATGCATTTTTCTACCAGGACCTATAAGTCCTGGTATAAGTCTATAAGTAGTCACCAAATTAGGGTAAAACAATATTTTAAGAAAGATTATTGGGGATAAAGTGGATTACCACGAACAGGTTCTACAAGGGAAATTTCAGTGCACTGCAACTATCCAGTATAATGTTGTGGTGGTTAGTACATGACTGTGTATGTGTTAGAGCTCATAGAACTATAATACCACAACCAGAGACTTTCACTGTACATACAATAAAAAAATTAGAAATCAAACAGGGCATTAGGTAAAACAAGATGTGATAGAGATTATGAAAAAATGGATTAACTCGTACAGATGTGTGACATAACTTCACTGAGTGTAGAAAGTAATTGATTAATGTCATTTTTGAGATAGTATTTTGTGTAGACATGGTAAGGTAAAAGATAAACAGTATACTCTAGTTGGTGATTTACTTTCACCCAAGGCTATGATTTTGCAATTCTAAAAGTAATTTACATGGGTGTTATGGTTAAGCAAATAAGTAAGTTGATTACAGATAATGAGAGCCAAGTATCTTTCCACAAACAATGTAAACCAATGTTGCCTCAATGAAAAAAAAAGAAAAGACAGGAAAAAAGGAGAACATTCCTCCTTCTGTGGTTATTTTCTCCCTAAAAGCATAACCTTAGTTCAAGCATGCCAAAATATTAGACAAACTCAAATTGAGGGAGATTCTACAAAATTCCTTAACACTATTTTTCAAAAGAATCATAAAATACAAGTAAAGACTGAGCTGTCACAATTTGAAGAATATGTACAAAAAAATGTTAATTGTCTCCTAGAAGAGAAAAAACACCTTTTCCCATCAGTGAAATTCCATAATACATTTGTAACACTGTTCATTCATTATCATAATCTCCAAACAAAAAATGGCACAACCTAAATAAAGTCTGTGTTCAGTTCATAATGTCATATCCACATTAATTCATTATTTTTGATAGAAGTACAAATTCTATAGAAAATGTTAACAGGGGAAGCTGGGGAAAAGATACATAGAGAGGAGTGACTGTATATCTAACATTATTCTAAAATAAAATTATAAAGAAAAATGTCTTCATGTAAACTTTAATGAAAAAATATAGAGTATAACAAAATATTAATTTTGATAAAAGGATTCATCAATATCAAAAAAGGCAATAAATGCTGGTCCTAGGCAATTCCAAGGTAATCGCATCACAACACTAAGGTACTTGGTGCCACAGTACCAGAGAATATATAGATGCTTGTAACTTAGTCTAGGGGAGAAACTAGTAATGTGTTAAAAAAAAAAAACCCACATTTTTTTCAGTGTTGTCAGACTCTTTAGTGTAACAGATTTGACAAGGTCAGTTCATTTATATTCATGTAATCATCACCTCTTTAAATATTGAGAAAAAGTAAGATAGGATCACTGATACATACAACAAATGTGTTGGCCTCTTTTCACAGCTAAATATTTCCCAAAATTAAGATATAAAACATGGATAAATTATCTCTCATAGTCCTCAGGAAGCAGAAATGTTCTCAACACATTGCTTTTAGATTTCTAGACTCCAAAAGTCTGAGGTGAAACATTTCTCATATTGAAACCCCCCAATCTGATAGTTTATTACAGCAGCTCTATCAAACTTATACATAAGTTTTCAGTTTTGTTCTGTCCCTGATTCAAAGCTGAACAGGGTGTGGGGTACATCAGGAGTAAATATTATCAGAAAATTTGTTTCTAAAGCAGAGTTTTTCAGTACTTCCAGTATCTCAAATATCTTGAATATCAATATTACCACTAAATTATATCCTAACCCTATGACTATATTGTAAAGTTTATATGAGCGACTTTTTATATAAGACATCCAATTCTAAATCCTCAAAGAAATGGCCTTCTTAATGGAACCCAATAACCTTAGTAGAATACCAAACACAACTCTTGAAAATATTCTTATCTTATTAAAAGGGAAAGAACAATCTCCAGAAGCCTCAGTAATTAGCTAAAATTTTGTTGTGGAAAAAAATAGAACCTTGAAACCCAAATTGGTGATTCCATTGCTCTTTATTTACAGAATTTTAATTCAAGCTGACTGTGCATGTTCAATACATAGTAATTCTACACTGACCTTAGGCTGAAGCACTGACTCCCTCCTTTTCTCAATTGAGCTAAAGTAACATTATCCATCATGTCAGTAAACTGAGTTAAAAATTTGAAGAGAAGGTTCCAAAATAGCTTAATTAGTGATAGCTAATCATAACATCTGTCTATGACCATCTGTATAAAACAGATAGATTTTTATGGTGCTAGACATCTATGTTGAATGAAGGAATGGTGCCAAGAATCAAGGGAAATACTCACAGGAACACCACTGCTATCTTTAGATTATTTTCTAACACAGTATATTGTAAATACATACAGACAAGATATGATGGATTATATCTCTTTAGACATTGTGTCTATTGAATTTATAATATGCGATATTAGTTGTGTGAAATTATTTCTGTGATATAGACAATAAAGAGCTCTGCTGTATTTTTTAAACCAGAATATTTTATTTGTTTTCTCTGGGCAGAATAAAACAATAACCAGCTGGGGACATATATCAGGAATTGGCACTAGATGAACTACTATGTGCTATATCCGGGCACTTTGTAATTAAAGGTTTATTAGAACACAGTCACACCCATTGACTTGTGTATTTGTATACTGTATAAATCCATTTTTTATGCAGTCATAGAGTTGAATAATTACCACAGAAACTCGATGGCTTGAAATGTCTAAAATATTTACTATTAGCTCTTTATAGCTAAAATTTGCCAACCCATGCTATATGTTTTAGCTTCATTGATTCTCTCGCACCAGAGAATCAATTTTTACCTCTACTTCAAAGTACTGTGGTTACTAAGAGTAGGCTCTAAAGTTGCATTATCTGATAAATTCTCATTTAGTAATATGAGCTGCTGCATAAGCTCAGTAAAATTATTTCTGAAAAAAAATTGCATCATTAACAAATCAAGAAATAATTATCTATCGTATTTATTTCTATGAACTTTGTAAAAAATTAAAGTATCCTTGCAAAAGTATTACCCAAGTAACTGAAACTCAGTAAATACTCATTAACATATATTTAATGAACAAAGATTAACACAAATTTAGTTTTGTTCATGAGTCCTTCACTACTTCTTTCTAACTCCCAGGAAAGTTTTGTAGTACTGATTTTAAGCACTTAGTTTAAACTAACTCATTGTGTTAATAATGTATTCATTATGTTAATAATGTCCAACTATAAAAATTTTATCTTCTAGAAGACATGATCTATGTCCACAAATAATAAATTAATTCAAACTCTCCATCAGAAATAACGAAGTGTAAGAAGGTTAGCCAGTGAGTTTTACTCAAGAAAAATTTAGGAGGAGGATCTCTCAGTTTGGTTTCCCAAAATAATGGTTGGTGTTGTATAATTGAATGAGATATTTGCTAGCTTTTATGATAGAGTTTCCAAGGAGATTTTCTTAAAAGCTAATAAAAACTTGAGTTCAAAGAAAAAGAGGAATTTACTGTGTAAAATTCATGCTATTTGTATCACTGCATTGCAAAAAAAAACTTCTATTTAAAAATATTCAATATTAAAATATATTATGATAAAATAACACGTTTTTAATATACTTTTAAATTGTTGGCTCAACTAATTGAACAAGAATATAAATTTGAGGTAGCTCAAAAATTAGCTTCTCCACAGCTATTTTTAACCTAATATTATGATCAAGACTTATGCTGCTATTGAAAATTACAATAAATATATACAATTAGGTCTATAACTGTTACTTGAAATGAGTAGCTGCCATTTCAAATCATTCAATGCTAACTACTTAAAAATATTATCTCACTCATAATGACAAGGGAATCTTAGTTTTGGTCACAATGCATCTGTATCAAACCTTGCTGGCATTTGTCTTCTGTCTTTCTATTTTCAAAAGACAGATTAATCACTACTTGGTCACTTTCCCTTACACTAACAACACCACGCTGTGCATAGAGTATACATTAAGTATTTTTAAGAAAAAGGGAAATTGTCTTTTTTCTCCCTAAACAATATTATTAAATCTGAGACATAACAGGATACATGGAGCTCAAATATTTAATCCTGCAAAATAAACAGAGCAATGTAATCTTAAATAGTAAGAAAAAGTGTGTGAACAGACACTGACATATTATATCTGTTGGATTAAAATTTTCCTCTTAGCTTCCTAGATGTTTGATCCAGCTCAAAAACATGGCAAAGAAGGGGTTGCAATTTCATCCATATTGCTATATTGCCACTGACACTATCCTCCCACCTTAGAATATAGAAACAACACATAAAACTAAAAATTAAAAAAAAAAAATAAAGCTGTTTTTAGACTTGAACAATGGCTTCCAGTTTTACTTGAGGGTAAAAGAAGAGCAGTGGTACAGAAATGCTCACTTTTCTGCCTTGGAAACCCTTTCCACACTGGTGAAGGGAAGCAAGGCCCAAAAAGAGAACAAGTAGGGGCCTCCCTGGTGGTGCAAGGGATTAAGTCTCAGCACTATGAAGCTATCTGCAGCCACTGTAGCATAAATTTGACCCCCAGGCTGGGAGCCAACCCACATGGCACAGCAGACTTTTTCTGTCTTTCCTGCTGCTCCCCTCAGCAGTGTATTTCAGTAGATCCACCTGCTCTACTCCCCACTCTGTCTCTGGTGAATCTTCACACCCCCTCCCCCCAACCACACACACACCTCTGGCCTAAACCCCAGCTCTTGTATGCATAAATAAACAAATCTTTAAAGAGAGAGAGAGAGAGAGAGAGAGAGGAAATAAAAAGCAGTTGAGATAAGTGGAGGAAACAGACACTACTCATTGGGCACAGGATACAGCAAACACACAAGGGACAAGTGTGTCTAGCTGTGTTAGCAGTGACAAAATTCAGCACACATAAAAAAAAGACAACATTATCTAGACTCTCAATGATGTATTCATTATGTCAAGAACAGAATCAAAGTTTACATTATAAGCCAAAAGAAGAAAATGTGACCTGCAGAAAGAAAAAGTAACATAAATACAATGCTAGATGATATTAGAATTAGCAGATAAGTAATTAAAACTGGGATTAATAAATTCAATGATTAAATGAAAATATGGAAATGATGAGTCAAAATATAAGTAATATTAACACAGATATAGAAACAATTAAAAGGTATAAAAGGACACACCCTTCATTTGCCTATTATCAGAACACAATTGTTGTCTGCAAAGTGAATAAGCAGATCTCAGGTCTTTCTGCTCCAGCCCATAACCTCAGGAGGAAAAAATTGACCAGTCATAGAACCCCATACTGTAGCTTAACCACAACTGAGAGATTAATGCTGGTTGATCTTTCCATTTTGGGGTATGGAGCAGCCATAAATTCATATGTAACAATGAGGATAAGAATAATAAATACCCTTTGAGATATCTGTCATAAAATATATATGAAAGATATCCTGAGGGACTACTAAATGAGAATTTAAGGCTTTCCTGAAATTGGAAAATATTAGTAAGTTCCATAGTCATTTATAAAATGATGTATTATATTTTTTAAATTATAGTTAAGACAGGTCAGTATTTTTGTTTGTTGGTTTGTTGTTTTTGTTAAGCATTTTTTTTTTTTTTGGTGATCTAATCAGGATTTGACTACACAGTCATGTCTGTAAAATTTTATTATTATATACAGTTAAAGATTGCTTTCCTCTGTCACTTTATGGCATTGATTGAACTTTTAATTTTTATTATGAAATGTTGCACTTAATTGTGTGTTTTCTATTGCCAATCATTTTTAAAAAAAGCATACATTATATACAACCATTTTCCTTCTTGAAATCAGTATTTTAGGTATTCTCATACACCAGTAAAAATTATCTCTTGAGATGTCACTCAGATAGTTATGCTAAGGTTTCTGACACCACTGTATTTACATCTAGCATAGTTACAAATTACATTATATTGATACTAGGAAATACTGCTAAATGCTTACATAACTTACTTTATTATCAGTCATACATAACATTTTTCTCCAAACATAATGTGTTACCAAGCTGTGTTAATTGGAAGAACATTTATCCAACACCTATGGATATAAATTGTATTCAGCAGTAAATAGGGTTAAGGAATTTCAAAAGGTTTTTATTGTTTTACTAACGGGTTAAATTCTAAGCAAGGTCTACCGCAAATATCATGGAAATACGCTATATATATTAGAGCATTGTGTTTGCCTTTCATAGTAAAAGAATGAATGACCTTTAAAGTGAATAGTTCATTTGAGAAATTCTGCAAAACATAGTAGAAAACATTTTTTCCTAGCTTTTATGAGATTTAGAAATCACTAGATATTATGAAGTTTAATCACTCTCATTCTTCACAAAGACAACTGTAAATGACTTTGGCCATAAAACAATCTTTCTTCTTTAAAACTCCAGTTACCTTCAAGAATTTCATATTTTTATTCATTGGTATAACGAGATGCCAATAAAACATTATTTTTAAGCTAATTTAAATAAATTTCTACAAAACTCAAAGCATTAATACCTTTTTTCTTTGCTTTATGGGAATCTATAAGAAATCATTATTGATATAGTGTCCATTAAAAGTAGAAAAATAAACCACACAGTAAAATGAAAGTCAAATTTTAAAACTGCCCTTCAATCATCATAAACAATCTCAATTACCAAATGTAAGTTTCCTCTATTTTTTTTAACCTTGAAGTCAACTAATACCAGGAAAATAATCCCTTCTTTATAAAGTGTGAATCTCTAGATTCAGGCATTTTCTTCACTGTGACTTTGAATACAAAAAATACAAACTGTTGGTTCAAAAAGAGACCTCATATGTGGAACGTAAGGAGAAACTGATAAAATGAGGCATGCCACTCCAGATCGGGAGATGACAGTTTTGCCTCATAAGCAAGGGGGCAAAGGGACTTAATTATAAGGCTTATCTTGGGGCCTCCCCAGTGGCGCAGCGGTTAAGAGCTGCGCTGTGGAGCTGTCGGCAGTGGCGACGCAAGTTCGACGCCCGGCCGGGGAGAATCCCACATGGTCTGATCTGATCTGCTTCCCGCTCCGTCTCTGGTGAACCCTCTCGCCGCCCCACGCCTATGGCCTGTACCCCAGCTTGTATGTATAAATAAAAAATAAATCTTTAAAAAAAAAAGGCTTATCTTGGAGCAGCCTCAAGACAAGTAGTATTTGCACCTACCAGCCAGAATTGTTTGAGTTTACAAAGAAGTCAAATAATTAATCCAGTTTCAACAACTCTCACAAAGATACTTCTTGGAAATGGCTCCTAGATGGGATTGGCAAGCAGAATGTATATTTGAAGGACAGGGAGGGAGAATAGAAAATTACATTTTGTGAAACACTATTACCGGTGCCTTAGTTTCCCTATATCCCTCGTTTTAATGTCAACTTTCTCAAGTTTAAAACACTACTATAAAATTCTGTAGTACAATTATAATGCATTTTTTATAAAACATTACAATGTTAGTGCTTTAACATTCATTTTGGAAGGGATTCCTTCTCTATTAAGGAGTAACACATATGCTTTTATGTTACTATATGGCAAAAAGGTTTGGTCTTATTGCTATATAATTGAAGAATTAAAACAAATGCCAGTGATCTTTGGTTTGTCAGAATGTATTTTGCTCAAGCAATTTCTGAAATTGGTTTTGTAGAATTATATTTCATTTTAATTGGGGCAAAATGAGCTGTGTCAGGTAAGATACTGATTGCTGTTTAAATATGCTGACAGGGAAATATATCTTATTAGATAGTTTTTAGATTTACTTTTTAAATGGAGCTGTATCTCAAAGTATTTAAAATACATTGGTTAAATATTAAATGTCTATCAAGAACTTTTTAAATATTATTTATAACATTTTGCTTTAATTAAAATGTTTCTAATTTTACATGAGAATACGAAAATTTAATTGCTTTCTCTCAATATTTTTGTCTTTTATTTTTATATAATTGCAATTAGATGCAGCTGTTCTCATTCAATTAATCTACTCTTAGAAAGACATATAAGACTTGTATAGAAAACTAAAGGAGAATAAATATTTGAATTTACATTTTTGGAGCTCTATTAAAAGCAGCTTCTGTGTTTAACATTTAACTCTACAAGCAAAAACTGATTCTTACTCCTGTTTTCAAGGAAACATAATATGGTCTAAGGTCATTATTATTTTTAATTAGTTACATAGAAGATTAATAAAAGGACAGGATATGGCCATCTTAAATGTCCTTTCTGAAAACTATGGGGAAGTAACTGTTTGACCAGTTGCTGCTGAGGACTACCTATGAACAGAAAGGTTCTGAAGTAGTAATTGTATCCCATTGTACCTTTCACATCATTTGACAAGATAAAAATCACAAGATAAAAATTTTATAAAAATATAAAATTTAATGTCAATAAAGAGTCCAGATTTTAAATTTCACATCTGATTTTAAATGATTTTATTTAAATTATTTTCAAAGTGGCATTGTTTTATATCGTTTCAAGTGTGTAGCATTATAAATCAAAATCAGTATATTTTTAAAAGATTAACAATGGTGAATGCCACAGTCAAGCCTCATCAGAACTCATTTGTCTTGGTTTCTAGGAGAAGTAGTATGGGTTCTTTAGGAAGGGTGAGTTGAAGGGCAGTTGCCTTCACACAAGATATATTGACTTCTATCTCTGTATTCTTCTTTGTTTATATTTTAGACAATTTCTTTTTTTTAAGATTTATTTATTTGTGTAAAAAAGAGCTGGGGTGTAGGCCAGAGGTGTGGGAGGTGGTGAGAGGATTCACCAGAGAGAGATTGGGGGGAGCAGAACAGGCAGATCTACTGAAATACACTGCTAATGTGTATGTTAATGATGAAAATTCTCAGCTGTACTATATTTGTAGAATTTCACCGACTGACCTCCAAAAGACAGGGCGTTGTTCACTGTGTCCTCCCCTCATCTTATTCATTGTATTTTACTTGTACTTTTCCTAGCTCTCATTAAATGTCATTATTTGTTTCTGTGACAGATTAAAGATCCTGCCATCCACAGTAAAATGATTATATTCAAATCTCAAAAAAGACATTTAGACACTGAAAAGATGATAATAACTCCAAGTGTGTTTGAGATGTTGTTGTGGAAAATTACTCACAAATCTGATTTAAGTGAAAATGAAATGGAAATACATCTCTAGATCAATGTTTTGATCAGCGTACATGCTTAAATCACATGCTTACTGTGTTCTGCAAGTATATGACAAAATTTAGAGACATGTTGTTTGTAAACGCCAACATGAACTGCAGTTTTTACTAACCCAAAGGTCAATTTATTGTCTTCTCCCCTCTATTTCCTCTAAAATCACATTTGCCACCTTACACATGTTCTCTTTTCACTTGACAAAAGAACAGGATTTGACAACCTGTCATCACACATTTGCAGATCCCCAAAGCAATGATTTAGTTAGAGAGGTAATCCTGAATTTATTATTGCAATGTTAAGTTATAAAGTACATCACTGTACTTTTTTATGATGAATATTTTTCTTCTGTAAAATAGTATTAGAATATTTGTGATCTACCAGACTTATTTTAACTTCTCTTATTCTCTTTCTCTCTTTTTAAGGTAATGCCAGATCTCATGATTTACCTTTTTACCTAGTTCCAATTCTCTTGATATGGCTTCCATTTATTTGGTGACCTCTAAAGCCAAAAGTTCTGCTAAGGTCTGTACTGATACTGCCTGTTTTAATATTTACAGTAGTTCTGTGAAGTGGGTATTTCTATCTATCTTATGGATCAGAAAACTGAAGTTTAGAGTGTTTAAGTAACTTTCTGGGCTTGCAAGGCTTGCAAATATCAGTCATGATTCAAACTCAGATTTGATTCTAAAGTTCATAAGCTTAATCACCATGAGAACTTCACTGCTTTTCCTTTGCACAGCTGTGGTTTTGTTAGTGTACAATTCAAATGAATTTGAACAATGGTTCCACATTATAATACAAGATCTATAGTCATGTATTTAGGTGACTGAAATTTATAGAAATGTATTTTCCATGAAATTATGCATCATTTAAAATTTTAGGCCTTCCATTTTAATTTGGTCTTCAGCTCTCTTCATCTTTCATGTTTTCTCTGAACACTGATTTTAAATAGCTGTCTTTAAATCACATCTCAAAGCCTTTCTCTTTTTTTAAGGATTTATTTATTTATGCATACAAGCTGGGGTACAGACCAGAGGTGTGGGGCAGCTAGAGGGTTCACCAGAGGCAGAGTGGGGAGCAGAACAGGCAGATCCACTGAAGTACACTGCTGAGGGGAGCAGTGGGCGAGGCAGGCGAGTTCTTCTGTGCCATGCAGGAATCTCCCTGGCTGGGCATCGAACTCACGTCACCGCTGCTGACAGCTCCACAGCGCAGCGCTTAACTGCTGTACCACCAGGGAGGCCCAACAAATCCTTTCTTATTTTCAATAGATCTCCTTTACTCATGAAAGATTTTACCTTCTTCAAAAATCCCACTATCAAAATCAATACTTAGGACTCTTCTTCAAGCATTATAACACAGAATATGGGCCTCAATGGTGGCCTGGGGGTTAAGTTTCAGAGCTATCATCAACAAGAAGGCTTGAGTTTGATCCCCGGCCAGGGGAGCTGACCCACATGGTGCAGCAGACCTCTCCTGCCTCGCCCTCTGCTCCCCTCAGCAGTGTATTTCAGTAGATCTGCCTGTTCTGCTCCCCACTCTGTCTCTGGTGAATCCTCTCACCACCCCACACCTCTGGCCTACACCCCAGTTCTTGTATGCATAAATAAATCTTAAAATACTGTTTTTAAAAAAGTAGAAATTTCACGTGATCTAGTTCTCACACTTGCAAATATTTACCTGAAAACATGTAATCATTAATTCAGAGATATATATATATATGCACCAAATGTTTATTACAACATTATTTACAATAGCTAAAGGAAACCAAGTGTTCACTGGCAGTTGATTGGATAAAAAAGGTTGGCATACTACTCCACTATAAAAAAGATGAAACCCTAAAAAGGATTAAAAACTTAAGTTTGCAAAAGGATGGATCTAGAGGGTGTTATGTTTAGTGAAATAAGTCAAACAGAGAAAGACCCTGCATAATTCCATTCACATGTGTTATATAGAGAAACCAAACCAAAAAAAAAAAAAAAAAGACAGCAAACCAAAAACCCTCTGAGACTATAAGACCAATTCAATGGTTAGTGGTTACCAGAGGGAAGGGGGAAGGGGAGTAGGAAGATCCAATGAAAGAGGTTAAGTCAAGTGCATGATGGACAGAACTGGACTTTTAGTGGTGAACTTAACATAGCATATACAGATGTTAATCTTTAATGATGCACACCTGAAACATATAATGTTATAATACAATGAAAACAAATCCACTCAAATAAAAAGTCAATGTAAAAGAGCAAAGTCTTTGTTTCAGTTATGTTTGTTTGTTTGCTTGTTTTGTTTGTTTGTTTGTTTCAGTTTGTTTCAGTTAGGCTTGTGATAGAGAATGGGCACCAAAATCAAATGGCTGTTAAAAGTTTTCTTGGCTGCTGAATTGAAAGTTTCAAAGATATAGATTATAATTTATCTAGTATCTTCTACTGTTATATTGAAAAATGCCTGGCTTTTGTGAATTATTCAACTTGCCAATTAGTCCTACAGCTCTGTTGAGGGAACAAAGATATTACACAAAGGCTGCTCTTTAATCTAGGAGATTCCCCACAGTAACTTTGTGTACTGCCAAATTCCACAGATTTACATTTTATTTTAGTCCTATATAGCAAAGCAGTAATATTCACAAGAGGTAGATACTTTGACCTGGAAAAGAGAAGAGAGTATCAGTTCAATCTCTCCACTATTGTAAATACTGATATTTCTTGATCTATGTTAGGAATTTAGAAAAATAATAGAATTTTTTTCAACCTACAGCTTCATGCCAAAAATAACACACAAACACAAACACACATGAAGCTTCCACAAATCTAAAAGAAGGAAAGGAATAGAATATAAATTACATAATATCTTCTGGGCTTATTTGTATGTTTTAGGCAAGTTCACAATATTAATTTATGTGTTACTTGTTAATGTAAAATATTTAAAACTGGGATGGTTGTTATACATAATATTACCAAACATCTCATTTTACAAAGGATGAAATTGAGACTGGGGATCAGAGTTATCAGTTGTGGACACAAACCCACTATCCTGAATAAATAAACAACATAGAAACTACCATTCCTAAAGCAAATTAGTGGTTTATTCTGTGAATGCCATTGTATAATATGAGTACATTAAGAATAAATGTAATGATTTTTATTTTTTTTAATTCTTAATATCTTATCTCAAATTGATATATTATACATGTTGAATAAATTTTGCTGGTTAAAAGAGAGTGTATTCTTACAAAAGACCCATAGCTGCACTGAAGTCACTTAAGAAAGAGCATTAATTTTTAAAAACAGGCATTAAATTATCATTTTGTATGTTTTCATAAAATTTAATAGTATGATAATAAAACAGTAATCAGCACACATTTTAATTCCACCATCTATGTCAATAACTAAACAGTTATATACAGCTCAATATTTGCTGATGATTTGCATTGTTTAGTTCACTGAATCCTCAGCGTTAATCCTGTCCAAGAAGTAAGTACTGTTGCTTTCTTTATTTTAAGCTTAAAGAAACTTGGACTTAGAGAAGTTATTTTTATTTTTATTTTTTTTAAAGATTTATTTATTTATGCATTCAATCCGGGGTGCAGGCCAGAGGTGTGGGGAGGTGAGAGGGTTCACCAGAGACAGAGTGGGGAGCAGAACAGGAAGATCAACTGAAATACACTGCTGAGGGGAGCAACGGATGAGGCAGGAGAGGTCTGCCAGGCCATGTGGGAGTCTCCCTGGCCTGGCATAGCACTGTGCTTTTTAACCCGTTGAGCCACCAGGGAGGCCAAGAAGTCATTTTTAAATTCAGTGAATTGTCATATGCTTTCAATATATTCTTAAATAAAATGTATATATTTATGTTTTTGTCTCACTCTAAATAAATCATAAAACTATCAAAATAGAGAAAACATGTTTGCTTTAATTTTAAAATATAAAAGTATTTTAAACCCTTTACACATTCTACCGTGAAGTATTTCATCTTTATAATGATAGATACATAGGAATCATCACAATTAAATTCACTCATTTGCCCATGTATTCAATATGTTTCAGAATCTACTCTGTGGTAAGTCTTAAGTGTTGAAGTATTTATCAAAATTTAAAAGAAAACTTTTTTTTTTCTTTCTTCATCTGACATGTTCATGCGGGACAAGATGCTGGCACAAATGCAAATAGAAAATGAAATTAGAATTTCAGGTATTAAGAAGTTCTCTGAAAATAATAAAGCAGAGAAATGCATTTAGGAGTTGTAGTTAGTAGGTCATAGAAACTAATTTTTTGTTTAGCACAGTCAGAAAATATTCTCTTTTTGGTTGTCTAAAATTTGGGATGCAATGTAGATGAGAATGGATAAGCCATGGAAATAGCTAGGATGCAATTACTGGCAACAAGAAATGCGAGTGCCAATACCAAATTTGACTTAATGAAAAATCAGTAAGAGAAACACAATGGCCAGAAGTTACTTGATAGAATAAACGGTAGTGACAGAAAATACACACACACACACACACACACACACACACACACACACACACACGCACACACACAATCATACATACAATTATATATGATTATATATACTATATATATAGCAATTACATCATAATATTAGATTTTATAATTATGTTTTCTAAATTTTAGTAAAGGGTTTTATGTTGTACTCTGTATACTACTGACAGCCATGGGAAGGATTTAAGCAGAATGATGATCTGGCATATACTTTATAAAGAGGAATTTGGCTTTTATATGCAAAGCAATTCATTGCAAGGAAAAAAAGTAAGAGAAATCTAGAGAAGATACTATTAAAATAAATGGAATAAAAGTTGATAAACTGGTGAAACGGAGGAAATGGTAAGAAGTGGTTGATTCTGAATTTATTTTGCAGGTAAAACCAGCAGGAGTGCTAATGAATTAAATATTGCAGTGGGAAACCAACCAATTAAGAATGACGTCAGAGTTTCAGTCATAGATAGATAATGATGTTATAGGCTGAGAGGGGGAATCTAGAGTTGGAGCTGATTTGTGGGTGGGGAATGGGGGAAATGCTAAAATACATTTTAAAACCTCTCTCTGATTTCCATAATTCTGGTGAGTTTGAATGAATTCATTTATTTTGCTTTATACGTATAAAAGGGATGAATAGTAGGAAGGAGATTGGGGATAAAGGAGAGATTTTAAGAATTGGGAAGATCTGACCATGTTTAAAATCTGAAAGAAAGGACCTAACAGGGATAAAAAGAAATATAGAGAGGAAGTAACTGATGAACAAAGTCTCAAAAAGAACAAGAAAGTAGCACACACACATATACATAAATATATAACACACATATGTTATTTATATGAACTAGTCACCTATAAGGTATTCTGTGTTTTTTTTTTTTTTTCTTAAAAGACTTTAATTTTTGCATGTAAGAGCTGGGGTGTAGGCTATAGGTGCTGGGCTTGAGAGGACTCACTAGAGACAGAGTAGGGAGCAGAGCAGGCAGATTAACTGAAATACACTGCTGAGGGGAGCAGTGGGTGAGACAGGAGAGGTCTGCTGAGCCATGTGGGTCATCTCCCTGACCAGAGATCAAACTCTGTGCTGCAGTGGCTGCAGATAGCTTCAGCGTGCTGCGACGTAACCCGTCGCACCACCAGGGAGGCCCAATTTCTACTTTTTATTTTTCAAGGAATCGCCATACTGCTTATTATTATGCAACACCAATTTACATTCCCACGGGTGTTCAAAATGTTTACTAATAAAGGTATTTTCAAATATTTTCTCCATGAGAGAACTGTCCTTAAAATACAAAATTCAATTAATGATTTAAACTATGACTTCTTAAGAAGTCATAATTGGTTATTTGGTTATTTTCAACATTGGCAACTTTCTTAGACATCTTAAAAAATATTTTAGTGATTACATATAGAGAAAAATTCTGAAGCATGTATCATTAGTAGCAATATGGCTACTACTCTTTACCATTAAGATCAAAATATAAAGTGTAGACATTTAAATTTTAAAGTGTGTGAATTAAAATTCTGTAAAGCCCTTTTGATAAAACATTCTCAAAAGGAGTATGATAGGGCCTTCCTGTTGGCGCAGCGGTTAATGGCTGTGCTGTGGAGCTGTCAGTAGCGGCAACTCGAGTTGGACGCCCAACCAGGGAGATTCCCTCATGTCGAGGCAGACCTCTCCTGCCTTGTCCACTGCTCCCCTCAGCAGTGTGTTTCCGACGATCTGCCTGTTCTGCTCCCCACTCTGCCTCTGGTGAACCCTCTCGCCGCCCCACACCTCTGGCCTGTACCCCAGCTTGTATGCATAAATAAATAAATTTTAAAAAAAGGAGTATGATAAAGATAATAGATAATCAAAGCCAAGGGCATTTTGCCATTGTTATCGATACAATAGAAATTGGTATCCCATATAACATTCTCATCTGGGAAGTACCTGCTCTGTTTTGTCATTCATATATCCTAGAGACTGAAAGCAGTTTCATGAATAAAGCAACTAGTTGATTAGATTTCATAAGTCTCAACTCTTAAGTGTTTATATTGGTTACCAATATGTATTCCTAGTGACAGTTTCATATGTTAAAAAGATGACATATTTATATGCTGGAATAATAGTTCCAGAAATAGATTAATTCTGGGAGTTATACCAAGAAAATTTATGATCTTTTCCTGGGAATTAACCTTTTTATTATTATGAAGTGTTCCTTTTTATCTGCCTTAAATATCCCTTACTTAAAATTGACATTGTAAGATATAATCCCTTTCTTTTGATTAATATTTGTATACATGCTGCTTTAAATCATTTTGACTAGTCTCACAGAAGTGTGCTTATAAGCTATATGAAGCAAGGGTTATTTTTATGTGATTTGACAAAGTTAAACTTTTATTTGGTGAATTTTCCTTTTTGATTTATGCAATTATTGATGTTTTTATTTAGTTCTAATATTTTAACATTCAATTTATCTCACATGTATAAATTATGCTTTTCTGACTTTATAACTTTAGAACATACAAATAGCATTTTTCTAGTTTCATCTCCAACTTGTACTTTACATATTTAAGCCATATTTAATGATTATCTAAAGATTACAATATAAATTTTATCTCATTATAATTTAATACAATCATTCTGTTTTCAGCTCCCTTAATTCTAATAGACATTTTGAATGTTTAAGCTATATTTATCTCCTTCTATCCCAGTTTTTCCATTATTTCATAAACCTACCACATTTCTCATATATATGTGAGGTGTGTGTGTGCGCGTGTGTGTGTGTGTGTGTGTGTGTGTGTGTGTGTATGAAAGAGGACAGAGGTAAAGCAACATTTGCAACACTTCACACAAGAGTACATGCTATCAATATAACTTATCACTGATAAAGTTTAACTTTATCAAATTGAAAAGGTATTTTCTGCCAGGCTTCTCCACTGTAAAGTTATATCCCCTTCCATTTAAATCTGTACTTTCTGGGAAATATGGAAGCTCCATGTTGAGCAGTTTGAGGAATCGCCATACAGCTTTCCATAGTGGTTGGACCAGTTCGCATTCCCACCACCAATGTAGAAGAGTTCCTTTTTTCCGCACCCTTTCCAGCATTTATTGTTGCCTGTATTTTTAATGTGTGCCATCCTCACAGGTGTGAGGTGGTTTCTCATTGTGGTTTTGATTTGCATTCCCTTGATTATAAGTGATGTTGAACATTTTTTCATGTACCTGTTGACCAGCAACACCACTTTTGGGAATCTACCCAAAGGACACAAAAACACTAATCCAAAAGGATACATGCACCCATATGTTTACTGCGGCACTGTTCACCACAGCAAAGGTATGGAAGCAACCCAGATGTCCAAAAATAGATGACTGGATCAAGAAGATGTGGTACATATACACAATGGAATACTATTCAGCATTCAAAGAAGATAAACACATGCAATTTGCAGCAACATGGATGAAATTAGAGGGGATCATACTCAGTGAAATAAGCCAGAAAGAAAGAGAAAAATATCGAATGGTTTCACTTATAATAGGACTATAGGGAAATCAAATAGGAGAGAGACATGGGAGGGTGGGGGGAGGATAAGGGCACAAAATGGAGTAGAAAAGGACACAAGGGACCATGGAGATGGATCACGGGTGAATTGTTGGTGGGTTACCCAAGGGGAATACAAAATGCAAAAGACATAAATAACAATAAAAATATATTTAATAATAAATAAATAAATAAATCCATACTTTCTAATGAGTAAGTCGTGAAATGTAATCTCCACCTAAGGAGTGGGGAATTATGAACCTATACTTTAAAGGAGGGATGCCTTTATATAACTTATTTTAATTCTTCTGTATAAAAGTTTTTTTAAGAAAAAATGTATCTTCTAAATTGGAAGGTAAGTTCCTTTAAGTCATTGTCTGAAGAACTTCTCAGATTACCTAGCATAATCTATGAAAAGAGTAATTTGATCAATTGACATTTATAAAACAAAGAATAAAATGTTACCAGCCTATGCAGAGGAATAAAGCAGGTCATGGTTACTACTAACAGGAGCAGAATACTAACTGGCTCAACCTATAAAACAACTGGATCACAGAAAATCTCTGGTTATCAAAAATTAACTTCCTCTCGAGTTTCCAATACATCACCATCAGGCAAAGCTTTCAATAGGTGGACAATAATCATGATGGCTTGATGATTTATTTTTTAAATGTAGTCACTGTTCCCACACTAAGAATTGAGTATCTGATGTTTTGCTAAAAAGTTTGCTTATTAAGAAGACCATGCAGCATGAACAGTGGGAGAGACTGAGACACATACAAAAATATACATTTGGGTTCATAAACATATATTTATCTTTTGTACAATAGGAAAAACATCACAGAGATGTGATAGGAAAAAGTGTCTGACATATAGAAGGATTTCCTAATTTCTATATACTTGCCTTAGAATTAACAGGATCAATGGTTTATAGGTGATAATATTAACTGGTATTACTCTCCCCAGATTTTTACTTTATTTAAATGATTTTTGACATATACTAATGATAAATATTAATACATTAAACTGCTACAACCTCTAGAAAATTTTTGATTAGACTTTTTTTTCTCTAAAGATTTAAATTCTATCAGCTTTTCCAAAAGGACAGAGTTTGACTTGACTCTAAATTATTAGTCCCTGAATGATTCGAATGGAGTACTCAGAAAGCAGAGCAGGCAAATCAGGATATGCAAAGATTTAAGTATTGCTTTTTTACAAAAACATTTATGATGTCTGATAAATGATTCTGTAATTGGAACTAAAAACAACGAGAACAAAAGCACCTCAAATACTTTAATCGCCCTTACCAGTTCAATCACAAAACTTCTCTTAATTAATTGCATAATGCTTAACATTCACAGCTACTAAATTCTTCATTCTTGTTGCAATTTCCAATATTGCAGCCCATAGCAGATTTAATTAAAGTCAAACTAATGTATAACCATCTAACAATTAACCAGATTACTACTAATAATAAATAAATGAGTAAAACCAAAATCATTTGCTTTGATAGTTAGGAAAGGATGGGGGGGAAACAGTAGCACTTTATTTAATCTTTTATTGAATACCCGTCTTTGTGAATCAGACCTTCATTTCTCTTGGCCTTGTGCTGATCTCCTTTGTATTAAATATTCTCATTGATTTCAAAGGGACTGAACTGTAAGGTGGGGAGTGAAATGAAAAACTGAAGCTGTCTGATATTTCTGCTTTTGTCATATATATACTTTCTACATTTGTTCTTCTCTTTGTCGGGACATCTCAAAGGAAACAGATTATGTCGCAAGGGCTCTTTTTGTTTCACCTCTGAAGCGTCTGATTTTTCAAAGGGAGTAATTTGTCCTAGGATTATCTAAAGGGAGATCTCAAGAATTTTAAGTTTTAAATAATATTTAGTATCTCATGCTCATCTGCAGAGTGGTAAATGACCAGATCAGCTTTCAGAAATAAAGGAAGTATTGCCTACATGCCAACTCTATTCAACTCATTCAGAAATAATAACTTCCAAATCAGTTGTCATTTGTAAGATTTCTTCACTGATACAAATGTGGCAAGAAAATATTTTGCTGTTTTAATGTGTTTGTGTATGCCTGTCACCCTGCTATTTATAATCTTGGTTTCCTTTTTCCTTCCACAGATACTAAAGAAAAAAAAAAAAAAAAGATCCCAGCTATCCCTGCCTTAGTGCAGAAGATCATCAGCTAAAATACAAGGAGAAAGAGTTCAATAATTATGCTTTAAAAAGATTTAAGAATGTCTAACTAGTCACCAACATAGAAATCTGTAGAAGGATAATATGAAAATCTCTGGAATGAACTTTTTCTTCTAAATTAGGAGTTACCAGACTAAGTTCATGGAATGAATCCTGTCCAACATACCGCTTCTGTTCAGCTCGTGTGTTGAGGATATTATTTCTAGACCTGATAATGTATGTATTTATCTATGCCTATATGTATATATGTGTGTGTGTATATGCATAGACACCTATATACACAGGTGTGTATGTGTGTGTATATATGCATAGACACCTATATATATGCATATACACACACACACACATTTTAGATGGTTGAAAGGTCGTTGAATATTTTTTTTCTGACCCGTTAGAATTATGTGGGATTCAATTTTACTTTCTAAAAAAAAAAAAAAAAAAAAAAGTCTTATTGTATATTAGCCCTGTGCATTTATATATTGTCAAAACTAGTTTTGTGCTTCACAGGTAGGGTTTAGTGGCTTGCAAGGGTTAAAATATTTACTATCCGACCTTTTACAGAAAAAGTTGGTCAACTTCTGGGATAAGTTCTTCACATCTACTTTCTGTTATAACTATGTCAGAGAGTTTCTCAATCTACTATCACATATCATGAAAACGTGTTGGATAAGTCCCAAAGCATCTTGTTCCTATACATTCAAGTGAAGTTATAATAAAATACTTATCAGTATTGTCTATCTAAAAAGGAGTGTCAACAAGGCAACTAGGCATGGAGAGAAGAAAACTGTGAAATCATAAAGAGTGAGAATAAAGGAAGGCAAAGTAGTTCAGAAAATTCCAAGAGGGAGGTGAGAAAAGTGACATAATTTTATAATCTTTACTCCATAACAGACACTTATAAATACTTTCTATAAGAACTGATTCCTGGAACACTTACAATGAATAAGGTGTTTACTAAAATTGACCTATTTTACAGATAGGGAAACTAAGACAGGTTTTTCAAAGGGAGTAACTTGAGAGAAAACATATGACAAGTCCATGTCACACACCCAATAAATGACAGAGCTAGAAGTCAAAATCAAAGTCTGGTGTTGATCATTTTCATTTTTTCTGATTAAGGGAAAAAACCTAGCAGCAACAGGTACTATTTGTGTATATTTTTAAGATTTATGTATTTATGCAAACAAGCTGGGGTGCAGGCCAGAGGTATGGAGTGGTCAGAGGATTCACCAGAGACAGAATGGGGAGCAGAACAGGTGGATCAACTGAAGTACACTGCTGAGGGGAGCAGCTGGAGAGGCAGGAGAGGTCCGCTGCACCATGTGGGAATCTCCCTGGCCTGGTATCGAACTCATGCTGCAGTGGCTCTGGATAGCTTCATAGTGCTGCGCTTAACCTGTTGCGCCAACAGGGAGACCCCTGTTTGTGTATTCTTAAAGAACTGGGATATATTGTCTGAATACCATTTTTATGTTTCATTTGTAAAAATGGTAATAACCAAAACATCATTGCAGGTTTGAAAGAAATTAAGAAGTTTCTAAGAAATTAAAGGTATTGATATATAGAAAGCACATGTCCTATAGCCTATTAAATAGTCAATACTCAATATAATTACCCCTTATTCATAATTATAAGCTCTAAAAGTTCACATAAGTTATAAAGAGAGGAGAAGAATAAGAAAAGGGAATAATTGTGGAATACATGAAATGAATTGATTAGTGTTTCACAAAAAAATATGTGAAACACTTAAATGTGAATATGCATTAAGAAAGCATTTTTAGATAATGCAAACACCTTGTTACCAAAATGTATCTTATTCACCACTGTAGTTTTTCTCTTTGATAAGTACTGAACAGAGGAGTGGAGTTAGGACTAAGATTCTAGAGACTGAATAATTACACAGTGGGTTGAATATAATTAAACTAAACTCTCTTCAGACTGAATAAATACTGATTTTTTATTTTACTACAGACTTTTCATTTATTTTATTTGCCCTGTTTGAGGATGGTACTTGAGAATAGTGACTGGTCTTTCCAATGTGGCCATCATGGAAGGTTGAATTTAAAGGATTAGTCAAAAATTGATCCTGCTAGTCACACAACCAACTAAGTGACAATTCATTTAAAGCACTATACCAAAGGAAAAGTGACCATTATTTAAAGAAAGTATGACCAAAGCTACTGTTTATTTCATTTGCCCATTTAAACATCTTTATTTCATGAATTCCTAACAACTTGATGGCAAATGTACCTATAAAATAGTTAGAATATAGAATAGCTAGATTTGACTATCTTCATAAGAATATACTATATTTGCATATATCGAACAAGAGAGAAGACGTGGAGTGCAGTTAGGTTGTCTGTTAAGATGTTATATAAACTATATCTCATTGCAGAAATCTGGAAATAATTCCAGGGTCATCTTAGACATTTTTTCCCCAAAAGAAACCATACTGTTCACAAGTTACTATAGGATTTGATAAAAATAATATTATATATAAGTACTTTATGGTCATTCTTAACAGGATGGCAAGAAAAAATATAATTTAAGTGGATTTGTCTATATTTAGTCTTGACTACTAACAAAGGTTGAAAGCATGTAGGAAGACACCTGTAGACCATTCCATTCTGAACTGTATTTTCTTTGCATGTGTGATACTCTTTATAATTTAGTAAAGCCACATGATATAAATTTCACCATTTCAGCATTTTAAAGAGTAAAATTTAATGGCATTTGGTATATTCACTACATTACACAATGTGTATTGCTATTTGGGGGTGGGTGGTATGAACATGGAATGAGGTAAAAAGAAGAGATAGAATTCTACTGTCTTAATTTAATCCTCAGTAATAACAGACCTTGAACAAAAACATCTAGGTCCAGCATCTTCAAACAATATTGATGGTTTTGTCTGCTTATTGCTAGTCAGACAAGAACTTACATGCTCTAGTGCTTCCTGTATTCAGAATGTTTAATGTAGTTTCTGTCTTCATAGTTAAATAAGTCATAATATAAAAACAAAGTGAGAAACTGAAATTGGAAACATCATCTCAAAATTCTTTGGTATGATATGGTAAATAATGACCTTATCATAATTTTAACATCTCAGACAGATAGCAATGAAAATGCCAGTGCCACTAAACACTGAATTTTACAATAATATCCATGCTATACCATTTGGTGCAAACACCCTGTATAAATTCAAGTCTTCTTTAATGGTCTCTGCATTTCTCATTTCTTTTACACAGTGGGGTAGCATTATTTTTGCAATTTTATTCTGAAATAGAACTTTTGGATGCAAAAAAAATAGGTATTTGTAATATGTATTTTTTATGTTTATTTAAAATAGACATAAAATAGTTAAGCTATATTTTTGAAAGAAGAAAAAATTAGAATTGCTCTCTTACTTCTATATTTTCTTCAAATGTAAGCTATTCCTCAGCCAAATAAAGGCTACTAAAATCCTATTTTATTCATAAGTATTAATTTAAATGTCCTGCTTTTTTACTATTAAACTTAAAACTTACTAATTATTTTATATGTATAAATAAAATAGTCTTGGTTTTTATTCAGATTTTTATGATATGGCCCCTACATTTCTAGATAGCATTATTGTCAATAAATGTCAAAATATTATTACACAAAATTAACCAAAAAGATCAGCTATGATTTTGTGTGTAGGAAGTTATATGATACAGTCAATAGTTCAGTCTCCTTGGGTCTAATCAAACAGAAAAGTAGGAAGAGTAGAAGCAAGTAAAGAATACCCTTCATACAATGCATGCTGATGTGATACACAAGTCAACTGATCAGGTTATTGAATTGTCAAAGATCTGTTTAGGAAACAGTTATAGTCACTTCCTTCATTGTACTGGAGGAAATACCTGTACTTTTGGATGATCCCAAACAACTAATTTTTATATTTAGTCTTTGTGAGAGCTCTGAAAAACAAAAATGTGCAAACCAATCAATAACAGATTTTTTTTTTCCTCCCTTCCTATCGGCGGTATAGTGTAATCTTGGAAATAGCACAGCTTCATATATTTTTTTTTCTTCATTGGCCAATGATTTTTTTCTATTGTTGAGTTGCAGCTCATTCTTTCCTTGAGGGCCTATTCATATTTCTAATGCCAAATTGTGAATGGTTTATAATGAGCAAAGATAGGGGACTTACTCCACAGCTGTTCTCATTTATTTAGGAACACCATGCATGTAAAAAATTAAAAAAAAAGAAGAGAGAGAAAACAGCCTTGGACACTATTGTTGCCTCCTCTGCAGTCACTGACCTGTTATTACCAATGAGCAATTGTGCAAATTCTGCTACTGTGAGCAATGGGTTTTAGTTATAATCATGGACATTCTGTCTCCTACCAAGAATATGTCCAATCCCTCTAGCAACTGGTTGTGCTGTTCACTCCAGTTATTTTTATGATGCAATCTCCTGAAATATTGTTTTGTTAAAACAAGAAAATAAACAGAAGTATAAATTACAGATGCTTGTTTGCAGTTGCATCATGGACTAAAAATAAAATCAATATGCTATTATATGAGAGCATCTAGTAAAAGATACCAGAAGTGTGTAAACAAATGTAAATCAACTACCAAAAGATTACTTGAACCATGTGAAATATTATCACATAATTATAGAATGGTTTGTGTTAGATCATTGTAAAATGAAAATAAGCTATACTTTTTTCAGAAGGGAGAGAGAATTCCATTTTTTTTTTAAATTCAAGACAGAGGCAGATGTGTGTGTGTGTGGGAGAGGTATAAAGTTATAAAATGAACACTTAACGTACATGATGGTCTTTTATCTTCAATAGAAGAATGTTTTACTTTTAAAAAGTTTATTGAAGTACCATTAGTTTATAATTTTTTTTAATTTTGATTTATACAAACTAAAGGAACCATACTTTAATTTTATGTGTGTGCACTTACATAGAAATGTATTATTATAATTGTTGAAATTAAGGAAGATGTTAAAGGCTTGGACAAGCTTCAAGAACTGGGTCAACTCCATAGCTTTCCTGTGTTTCTACTGATCTTGTGAGTAAGATACTTTGTCCTTAGTTGTCTCTTTAAGAATGTTTATAAAGCAGACAGCCTTGGAAGATAAAGACAGCATCTCCTTCCAGAGCCAAGGACAGACTATTTACTGAACAGAATAATAAGATAATGCTTTTCCTCTTAAGCAAAGAGAAAGCAAAGGGAAATTTGCCCATTGTAGAATATTTCGTTCTTTTCAACTTGGTATTCTTTTGTTATAATGTGACAACGTATGGGCATTCATGTGTCAAACTATCCTCTCTATGTCATGTTTTAAGAACTGGTTAGTTGACTTAAAAATAAAGTAAAATTTCAGAAACTTCATATCTGGAGGTGGGAAGGTACAGGGCCAGGATTACAAAGAGAAGGTATAGTAGTTTCACATTTGGGTTGGGGGTGTAGAGGGAGCTAGGGGGGTGTAGGGGAGATTTGAGGTGGGGAACAACATGGAAATAGTATTGGCTTCTCTAGGATGGGCAAGATTTGGCTTGCTAAATCATACATTTTTCACAAGAAGAGACATGTATACCAATAATACTTAAAATTGGGAGAGAGACAATCAGTGGGGGGGGGGAGGAGGGAGGCGGAGGGAGGGAAGAAAAAGGGCACAAAATGGAATAGAAAAGAACACAAGGGACCATGGAGATGGATCACGGGTGAATTGGTGGTGGGCTACCCAAGGGGAATATAAAATGTAAAAGACATAAATAACAATAAAAATATATATTTAAAAAATATATATATATTTTATCCCACTTCACCTTTTGTTCCAAGCTAAACCCTTTTAAATGCTTCATATCTTTGGAGAAGTGCCTCCAAAGATATGAAGCATTTAAAAGGGTTTAGCTTGGAACAAAAGGTGAAGTGGGAAAGGCACTTCTCCAAAGAAGAAAAGCAAATGGCCAACAGATACATGAAAAAATGCTCAACATCACTTATAATCAAGGAAATGCAAATCAAAACCACTATGAGATACCACCTCACACCTGTGAGGATGGCACACATTAAAAATGCAGGCAATAACAAATGCTGGAAAGGATGTGGAGAAAAAGGAACCCTTCTACACTG
>PVIJ01007160.1:0-85120 GCA_004024925.1 Scalopus aquaticus | reverse complement strand
CCTTGATTCTGTTAGTATCTTTATCTTCCAGAGTGCTTATTCTTCCCTGCATATCTTTTAATTCACTTTTCTGGCTTTCCCTGGATTTCTTTAGCTCCTCTACTAATGTTTTTAAATCTTCCATTTCCTTCAATTTCTTCTTTATGGATTCGTTCTCGTTCTTCAGTTCTTTTAAATCTTCCAGTTCCTTCAATTTCTTCTTTATGGATTCATTCTTGTTCCTCAGTTCTTTGTTCTTTTCATTTATTCTATCAATTTTTTTTGTGATGGCTATTTTTAAGTCTTTATCTGTTAGGTGGATGTAATCTTCTATGTCCGTATTAATGGGTTCTGAAGAGGGATTTTATTTTTGTGGTGTATTGTTTTGAGGATCATTTGTGACTTTTTTCTTTCCTGTTTTTGGTTTTCTGCTTTGCTCTGTTCGTAGCTTTCTGCTGGTGCTGGCGGGCATGACTCTTGGTTTTACTTGCTCAGGAGTGTTTGTGGTTCCCTAGTGTCTGAGTTGTCCTGGATGTGGCTGGGTATCTTCTGGATTTTCTTATTTTTCTTTGTTGAATTGTTGTGTTTCTCGTGGTGTGTCTCCAGTGTGTTTCCAGTTCCGAGTTGAATTAGGGAAGATGAAGGGGTGGTTTGTAGTAAAAAAGAAAGAAAAAAGAGAGAAAAAAAAAAAAAACAGGGAGAGGAAAGAAAAGGGTAATGAAGATGAAGAAAAATAGGAATGAAGGACCAAGAGAAAAAAGTAGGTTAAAAGTAAAAAAAAAAAAAATAATAATAATAATAAAATAGTAAAAAATAAAAATAATAATAGTAATAAAAAATAAAGTATTGGGGAGATGTGAATTTGGAGTTCTGTAGTCCTTTTGCTCTTAGGTTCTGGGGTTTCTGGGTGGGTCCCCTGCTGGGGTTCAGCCCCTCCTTTCCAGTGACAGATGTTGTCTTGCTGTTGCTGCTGTCATTAGTCCTTGCTGGGAGTCTTTCTATTCTTTCCCCCCTCCCCCCACCTTTTTTTTTTCCCCTTTCCTCCAATGTTTCCCTGGGGCTATTCCTGCCCCTGAGGTTATGTCTGGTGGGGAGGGGTTGGGAGCTCCTGGTCTTAATTTCTTTTCTGCTGCTTGGGGCCTGCTACTCCACGAAGGGGTGCAGGGGTGGTGACTGTGAGTCGCTGTTGATCAGCGTTTCACCTCCCCTAGTTTCTGGGGTGCCAGTGTGCAGCCACCTAGAAGTTGGGGGAGTGGCAAGTGCTGGGCTGTGTTCACCACCTGCTGAGGTCTTTGTTTGTTTGTTTGTTTGTTTTTGCCGCCCTCTGGGTGCCAAAGTTCTGACACTTTGCAGGGGAGGGTGTGGTCAGAGATAGTTTCAGCTGGAGATAGTTTCAGCAACAGGTATGGGAGGGGCTTTGGGGGGCCACGCAGGGAAGAGAGGGGGGTCGTGGGGTGGGGGAGTGGGGGTCGCACTCCCAGTCGGCTGGCCGGAGCCCTCCGACCTCACCGCAGTTTCTAACCTTGTATTCAGTGGCTCTCAGGGGAAGCCGGTTCGCCCACCTCTCCTTTCTGCTACTCCTTTGTGTGGAGTCCGATGTCTTTTCTCTTCTCTTTACTCCAACTCTTCGGTTTATTTTTAAGTCTAAAGCACCCCTGGGGTTGATTGTATTGCGTAGGGTATCCGGTTCTCTTCAAGTCAGCTCTCACGTTGGGGATATTTTTCTCCATAAATCGATTTTTTTTGTGGGAAAGCCTGATCCTAGTGTCTGCTCGCTGCCATGTTTTGGGGGCATGTCTCCAAGGAAAGTTCTTTTAAAATAAGAAGGCAATGTTAAAATACAGGTGCCCCAATGGGAAATGTTTTATGGAATTCAGAAGCTAAATTAAGACAAATAACTATTAAAAGAAATATTTTCTTAGCTTCCTAAATTTGGTAAAAACCACTACTTTCGTTTGCCTCCTCAAAAGCCTATTTTGTCTTAATCAATGACCTAGAGCCAACAGTTTAAGTCTTTAAAAAATCTTAATTTATTGTTCATCTAATAATTCTCATTATTTATAGTGTTGAATTTTGTTTTCTTCAAAAATTTCATTGCAAATTTGGATAGTTCAGTATTATATGAAGTTAGTAAGCATGTGTGCACTTGTTCATAAATCTACATGCCAGTTATCATCCAACGTGTTTCCCCACTTTCTTTAAAACCTGATCTTTTCGAAGATTTTATTCAACTCAGGGAAAGCATTTATTTTCTATTAGTTGCTCAAACTAAAATCTTGAGGCCTAACTATCTTTTTCTCATACCCTATTCCATTTTTTAATTTGAATTTAACAACTTCTGGCAACTTCTACTCCCAACCTATTCAAATCATCAGCATTTCTAACATACACTAGCACAATAATGCAGTGACTTACGTGGTTATCCAGATTTAATCTTGCCCCACCAAGTGCTAATTTACAAGCAGTGTTATATTGTATTATTTCTTCTCAGAATTGTCTCAAACTTCTTGTCACACATACTAAAATGCAAAATACTCTGTATACTATAAAGCTCAAAGCCCACTCCACCCCCTCGGAGTTCCTCTTATTCTCAACTATCATTTCCTAAGACTCATATCTCCCTTCATTCCAATGAATCCCATATTGGTCTGAGTTCTGCTACACACACACGCGCACACACACACACACACACACACACACATACACACACACATTTTTTGTCACAGGGCCTTTGTTTATGCTGTTACCAAAGATCTGTTTGATTCTACTGGCTTCCTTAAAGTCTCTCCTTAGAGATAGTCTTTTCAGAGAGGCTTTTCCTGACTGTCAATAGCCTTTCGACCACATTGTTGAAAATCTAACCTGCTTTTGCTTTCTTCATTGTGCCTATCTTCAACTAATGTATTCAATTTATTTATATCTTTTGATTTTGATTGTTACTGCCCTGCACTACAATGAAAACTTCATATAAATAGGGTTTTGGGTTTACTCATTCTTAAATCCTGAGTTTCCATTATTGTATCTGGCACATATTTGAGGTGGAATGAATTATTTGTCAACAGAATAAGTGAACTTATAATGGAGTCATACAGCTTATATGTCCATGTGCTAAATACTACTACTACTACTAATAGAATAAAACAAGCTATCTTCTACAGTTTGTTTCTAAGTTTGCTTATCATTCTGCTTAGAGCAATAGAAAAAGTCAGGTTAGTATTATTGACTTCACATGAATTTGAGCATGAATTAGCCACTTTTCCAGCTGATATAATAAATCATACCTAGTATAAGAGTGTTAAATTCTTTTTTTAAAGATTTATTCATTTATGCATACATGCTGAGGTGCAGACCAGAAGTGTGGAGTGGTGAGAGAACTCACCAGAGACAGAGTGGGGAGCAGAACAGACAGAGTGACTGAAGTACACTGCTGAGAAGACCAGTGGGCAAAACAGGAGAGGTCTGCTGTGCCATGTGGAATCTCCCTGGCTGGGTATGGAACTGTGCTTCAGTGGCTCTGGATAACTTCATAGTGCTGCGCTCCACCCGTTGTGCCACCAGGGAGGCCCAAGAGTGTTAAATTCTTATGCAATAGGGAAGTTGAGGGAGGAGTGTGGGCCCAGTTCCCTTTGGCTCTCTGGAATGTGGGCATATTTTGTATAACACGAACCTGCCTCCCACTCAGCTTTTAGGGTTGGAGCCTTGATCTAAGCCGGTGACCCAGTTTCCTCCTCCTGGGAATTTTATACTGAATTAAGCTATTCCAGTTTATTCTGGACAGGCTTCTTAAAAGAGAAGGAAATGAAAACGACGGAATGATTGTCACAGGGAATAAGAAGAGAAATTTATTTCATAGAAAGATAACAAATTAAATAAGTGGGGGTAGGAGGGAGAGGGAGACATGAAAGATAAAGAAAAAATATATTGCTTATCCTATTGCTATTCTCCCATCCATGCTAAGAATCTGAGCTGCATTTCTCTATTTATATTCTAGAAGACACACCTATAGTCTCATCATTTTTAAAAACTGCATCTTTTAAATTTCATTTGCTTATTTATCCTGCTTAAGATATTGCCACCAGATTTCTAATACCTGAAAATTTTTCATCGGTATCATATTTTTGATAGTAATTTTTAATTAGTGAAATCCAAAGGAATACCAGTGTCTACTTAGCAAATCTTCCTTTAGCCAATCGTGTATTCCTTAGTTATTTAATTGAAATAATCTAACTGATTGCTTGTTGTACCCTCTGTAGCATAGAAAACTGAAAGAATGAAGGGCCTCCCTGGTGGCTTAGCGGTTAAGTGCTGGGCTGTGGAGCTGTAGGCAGCGATAGCAACGCAGGTTAGATGCCCAGCCGGGGAGATTCCCATATGGTGCTGCAGACCTCTCCTGCCTCGCCTGCTGTTCCCCTCAGCAGTGTGTTTCCGTTGATCTGCCTGTTCTGCTCCCCACTCTGTCTCTGGTGAACTCTCTTGCTGCCCCATGCCTCTGGACTGTACCCCAGCTTGTATGCATAAATAAATAAATCTTTAAATAAAAAAAAGAAAACTGAAAGAATGAAATATATTTTCTTTCATCAAAATTTCCTAAAAGAAGACAGTCTATCTACCCATCTGGAAGGTTGAGTAGTAGAGAAAGATCATTTTTGAGTGCCAAATGAGTGATGCATATAAATAATGAATGCAAAAAGGGGGGTCTTGTTTTATATAAAAGTATTATTTACGTCCATAGTTTAATTTTTTTCCACTGTGCCATAATGCAGAATATTTGAAAATATAAGTTATGAGGTTCAAATTTTCTGAAAGAACAATTTGGGTGTTTTGATTCAAAAGAACCTACTTATTAACATAAATTTGTTCTGATTGAAAAGTCAATATTTAGTTTGAAAAAGGAGGGGTAAATGCTTCTGTGCAGCTGAGAAACACAGCTTACACAATGTGACCTGGGATTTACCAAAAACTAAAGAATGCCAATATGCTATCATTTCCAATATTTTTCTTGCATTGGCCAGTTTTAGCAGAAAAAAATTAAACTAATTTCCAATAACTTAATCTGTCAGTTTTAAGAAAAATATCCTACTTCTTAAAATCACACAGCCATAAATTGTTCTTAAAAAACAAATTATCAACTATTTTAATTGCTTCACAATCTAAATAGTGAATAAATATCAACTACTTTACCTACCATATAAACTGAATTTTACTTAAGCAGACTCCAGATGAGAATGAATGCCTATCTTTAATCAACAAATCCATATACTTGCCTAATGGATAAAGCCATTTAGCTTTTCAAAATATTGTTCAGGTTACATGCCTCTGTTAGCTGTATGAAAACAACTTATATATTCATGTTAAAAGCATTGTACATAAACAGTCACCCATGCTGAGATATATGTCTCATAGCATTAATTTAGAATTCTAGATTTGGGTTGGTCTATGATCTAACATGTAAAGTCTGTATCATGTGACTTTGTAACTTCCTTTGCAGTCATGGCTTCCTAGAAGGGCTATGTGGTTACATAATCTCTGTGGAGTCTGGAATGATACAGTATTCTTGTATGGAAATGAGAGGACTTGGAGAGCATATGTAAGAACCACATGGGGCTTGAAAACCTTTGAAAAAGAACCATTACTGGATAGGGATTCTGAGATTGTGGGGATATCCAGCACTTGTAGATTATTTTTTAAAAGAAAGTTCATTGAAAAGAATCTCTTATTGATCATAAGTTACAAGCAGTGTAGTAGCTTTAATTGTTTACAAGTTTCTTTTGGCAGAGAAATGATGACATCTAAACATTGTGTAATCTTGTCAGAGAAGTATCCATATGAGCGCACCCACTCCCCAGCTTGGATACACAGTTGTCCAAGTACTTTTAAATTCTATTATATGCCTCTTCCATTCCTGCTCTCTCCCCTTGTTTCTGTGCATTTGAGGAAGTTTTGAAATAAAGAGATTATGAGTTTCCAAGTCCACAGGCAGTTCTTGGACTGCAACTCACCTTAAAACTCAATCAAACTCAGGGCCATTGGATCCAGTTGATGGTGTACGTTGTGAAGTGGGGTGGTAGAGAGCTGAAATTTTGACATGGATCTGACCAACACACAAACAAACCTTAGAATCTCTGTGATATATCTATGGCTGAGCTACATGAGGAACAAGAACATCAAAAAGTTTTTGGTGAGGTTTCCAAAATTTAAGGAACCATAATCCCTCAAACTGAGAAATCATTTCAACTGCCTAGACTTGGTTGTGAGCTGCATCCATCTGCCAAGTGTCGAGCTAGCTGTCCAGCACAAGGCAGGGGACTGTGTGTGCAAGGTGCATCCAGGGATGCCAGTCCACCCAGAGCCAAAGTTAGCCCCTGCAGCCATGATGGCAGGAAGCCACAGTGCTGGGATGACAGCTGTAGCAACATAAAGTGTCTGATTGCACTCCCGGATGAACAGCGCGTCCTTGTCCTTAATGACACCAGATGGCACAGCCCACCCGGGAACACTCAGGATGCTGGTTTTGCACGTGTGGTGACCTTATGAGGAAAAGTGGGAGAAGAGAGAAGACTGAAAGGACTTGGAAGAATCTGGAGTGAGTGTCCCTGATGCAAGACAGGAAAAGGTGGGTTTTTCCAATTGTGGAGATGATAATCTAGCCCAAGTTTGTTTTCATTTTTTTCCCCTTCAGTTTTGGAGTTCTTTCAGTTCTATCACAGGGTTCATTGATTTATTAAGATAAGTTTGGAAGCAATTAAAACATGTATTATTGCAAGGGATAGTGAACAATGACAAAGCACACAGAGATAGGCAGGGATTCTACTATATACATTTTCTTTAAGAAAATTGAAAAATTGTCAAGGTAAAAATATTGCAAAAAAATAGATTAATTTTTGAAAAGAAAGCTCTAAATTGACGGCAAAAATTCTTGCACACAGCAATATTATTCAATGAAATATGCAAAGTTTCTTTTGTCCTCTCTTTTAAATGGCTGTTCATTCTGCCCTAGAGCATTTTAACAGATTTTTTAAGGGACACCAAAAAAAATGCATTGTTTTCCAGACTTTGGGCTCCTGAGAATTTAAAAGCCTGCCTGAGAGCTAATCCACTTTATACCAGATGGTTTCACGATTAACTCTGTCTTTGAATTCCCCTTTTAAGCCCATTAGTGAATAAAAGGACAATGTAAGTGATCATTGCTTATGAAAGTTCAATGAGAAAGAAGTCACTCACCCAACCACTTCCCCATGTAGCACTTACGTGAAAGGATAGTTCTCTAACAGCAAGGGAGTCCTACTATACATTCTATTCTGCAGTGTTTGGTAAAAGATTAAAGACTTGAAATGGGATTATCAAAAATACCATGTTTTAAAAGTGTTTGGTAGGTAAGGAATTCAATAGCAAAACTTTTTTTTTTTTTTTACATCGGGGTGCTTGATAAATGTGTATTGGAAGTAGTGACCCCTTCCTTTACTACCATAACTCCTATCTGTCCCACAGAAATTATTTTTTATAAATCGAGAAAGTTATAGAGCAACACATTAGTCACAATGAAGATGTTAAGAAGCTACTTTCAATGAATGGAGATGTTTTTAAAGTTCTCATTGACTTCTTTTTGGCCAAGCTCTAATTTGGAATATTGTAGTGAGAAAAAGGAGAAAAGTCATATTTTAAACTACTATACTGGGGAATAATCTTTACTTGGAATGTAATCTGTCATAATATGTTATAAAAGCACACACATGGATGGTTTCATAATTATAGCATTCAGAACGGTAAATGCTAGACTGAAGATTGCAAATCCACTTTCATTATAACCACTTGTTTTCAATCACTGATAACATTTGAAAAATTGTCCTTGAAACTAAAATCCTCACACTCTAAGAAATAAAGGAATGATGTGATGAATTTATGTGTCGAAGAGGGAGTAAAGGAGTGGAAGAAGTTGCTACTTTGTTAATAATAGCATCCTCATTGAATATGAACCTTTACTCTGATGGCTGTATTGGAAAACCTCCAATGTGGTCATTCAGCGACAGTCATCATCTGAATAATTCATGGACAGTGTCTGTTATTAGGAAGACAGGTGTAATTTTCTTCTGAATGATATGAATTGTTGTGGTTTAAGCAGTATAAATACATTAGATAATTTTTAATCTTCCACTCCATTTTCTCAATAGTCATTTAAATGGTAAATGTCAAATAATTATAAGCTTGAATAAAAAAATTCTCTAAATGTTCACAACAATACATGTGTCATTTGTGATATCACTCTAAATTATTGTATTCTATCCCCCTGACTTGGAAAATTCAAAGAGTGATTATTGGAATGCAATATATAGTTGTATGATCAATATATATGCTTGCAGGAGAAATGGCTTTAAGAGGCATTGGAAAGATGTGAAAAGTGAGGATTGTGTGCTGGAAGATGTTTCCAAAGGAAACAGAGCTTCCTTTGAGTGTATAAATCTTTCTGCAACTTTTAAAATATTTTTTCCATCTTCCTAGAATATCTTTCACAGAAAAATTTGATAAAATAGATTCCAATTTTATTGAAAAGAGACAATAATGGTCACAATTAATCAATGCAGTTTGAACCAAAATCCACTGATTTCAACTCCAGTTAGAAATGGAATTAAAATTATTGCTATGAAATTAAAATAGGTAGAAAACTTGGGAGGGAATCTAGACATTTTTGTGTAAATTAATCATGTTAGGCAAAATGCCTATTCACCCAGTATAATGACTTTCATGCAATTTATGTTTCATCTCATCTTATGAGTAATAAAATTCACATATCTGTATTGATTTATCATTCTATGATGTATAAATTAGCTCTCTGCTTGTATCTATGAAAAATATAGCAAAATTACCCTACTTGACAATTTCTTTTCCCATGTTTAACCCCTGATATGAAGTTATGTTTATTATTTTTAACTCTTCTGAGTGTTGTTTCTAAACATGTAAACATTATGAGTATAATTTAATGTATTGATTTATTAACCTAGTTTAGGCACATTGACTTGTAAGTCTTTGCTTAAAGTTCTTGCTGTGAGTCATAAGGAAATTGGCATGTCTACACTTCTCTCAACTTTGCTCTTTGTATTTTTTCACCTCAGTGAAAAATAATGTCATTTTTAAAAGCAGTTTCAGAGCTCTTCACATTTGATTTGTTTTCTATGACTATCATCCATTATTCTGTGTTTTTTTCCTCTTGGTTCTTTCTGAAATAATGGATAGCAAACAACATGTAATATCATATACACCACTTCAAGTAGTTTTTTTTTGACACAGAGTAAAGTAAATGTAATTCCATAATCCTAAAATTATGCTTCTTGAAAAGAATGCTTAAATATTAAATTCCAATGTATTCTTTTGAAATCTACCCATCCATTATTTGAAATCTGGTCATTTTTGTGTTATGTAATGTTGGAATCTGTGATAATCTCCAAATTTTAAACTGCTTTTCTTCTCACTGCTAAAGCCTTCCAGATCATTAATTATACTGCTCATATAACAAAATACTTTCTTCTTGAAGACATTTTTCATTGACTTCCTGTTATAATTGATATCAAATGCATTCTGTGTATGTAGCGCAGTTGACTGTTAGCTCTTTTCTTCGCAATTCAGAGGTATTTCTATTGCTTCCTGAATACAAGGTCTTAGTTTTCTTTGAGTTTTGTTGTTGCTATTTGTACCTTTGATGTAGTTTTTCTTCAAGAATATACTCCTTAATCAAGAAGTGCAAAACATAAAACTGGGAACTTTCTTACACAAGATTATTTGACATCACACTTGATTAATAGGTTTGTGTCTTAGACCAGATTTTCCAGAAATAGAGCCTGAAGCAAGATTTAAGTACAGGTACAATTCCAGGCAGCAAGAAAAAGGCAAGAGGAATGGAAAGCAAATCCATATGCATCATAACTTTGCATGTGCATCAAATATGACTCCGAGCAGATCATGGAAGAAAAAAGGGAAACATTTTATTTTCTGCTTCTTCCTCTGATCTTTCTTCTATTAGTCGAAGTTGGCTCTGAGGAAAGCTAACTTACCTGCAGTTCGGGGTTCCATCACTTTAGCTCTGTAGAGAGCTGCTAAGGAAATAAGATTCAGAATGATGATTCCAGTGTGGAAGTGAAAGACAGGTGAAAGTCTGGGCCTGCTTGCCTGATCTCTCAGGCTTAGATTATTACTAGAGTCTATATAGAGTGGCGTAGCCACTTTGGATACAAGTGGCTCTAAAGAATCTAAGGAGACATAAATAATGTGCTGATGCAATTGGGAAGAGAATTCTAGGTTGAAAGACTTCTGCCTTAGAAATTTAGCATTTTGGGGCCTCCCCGGTGGCGCAGCAGTTAAGCACTGTGCTGTGGAGCTGTCAGCAGCGGCAACGCGAGTTAGACGCCCAACCAGGGAGAATCCCACATGGTGCAGCACACCTCTCCTGCCTTGCCCGCTGCTCCCCTCAGCAGCGTATTTCTGATCTGCCTGTTCTGCTACCCGCTCTGTCTCTGGTGAACCCTCTTGCCACCCCACGCCTCTAACCTGTACCCCAGCTTGTATGTATAAATAAAAAATAAATCTTAAAAAAAAAAAAAAGAAATTTAGCATTTTGTTCTTTGTCATCTTGCAATCACAATCACAAATGAAAAATTTGGTATAAATCTCATTTTGATTCACTGGAACCATTTTCATTTTCTTCAATGTAACCTGGAAGTCTCAAGTATCATGAGGATGTGCAAGGCACCATACTTGGCAAAGTGATTTTCATCAATCTGTATATCTGTGCCTTTTATTAATTTAGGATCTGTTTTCCTTTCACTGTCACTGTGACTACTTCTGTCCCTCTTCCGCCCGTGTTTTCTTTTAATGTATTCTATGAATGTTGTTTAGATTTTTTTTTTATTTTGCTCTAAATGACTTTTCAGGTTTTGGTCATATTCTATCATTTTGATATATGTTATAAATGATTTATTTGAAATAAGTTACTTGATATTCCACTTGATTTATCAGTAAGCTATTCTATTTTTATTTTAGAACTAGTTTGCAAATATTTTCCCCCAAATCTTTTATTTTCTCTGATTCATATAATGTTTTCTGTTAGGTTATTTTTATTGCATTCAAGTAATATCTTAAATATCACTAAAGATGATCATTAGAATTATGTTTTAATGTTTCTTCTATTTCTTACATTATTACTTTTTGTGTGTGTGAGCTGTTCTCTTCAGTTGTTTTCTATTTTTTTCCTAAAATAAGCAAATATACATATTTAAGAGTTGTTTTTTTTTTTAATCCAAAGGTCTTTAGATTAGTTTAGATAACTATTGCCTAAGGGCTGTTTATTTGTCTTTTCCTAATCATTATCATATTTCTTCCTTTAGAAAAAAAACTCAGAAATCTTTTCTCTTTAATGGAAGAGCCAGTTTTCAGCACTATTCCAATATATATTTTTTGTAGCCAGAAATGATGCCCTTTAGAAGTCATTATCAAGAATTAGCCACCGATTTTCAGATCACTCCACAAATGTCAAATTAGACAGAAGGCTTTTTTTATTGTATTTTATTTTTATTACTTTTAAAGTAACATTTAAGTATCACTTTCTTGGATGTACTTTCCCTGTTGAATTCATGGTAAAGGTTCAAGATAAGTCCTACTGGGTTTCTTATTTAGATCAAATAATCCATCAGATGTTTCCCCAAGGCTATTATTTAATATTGTTTTAAAATCAGTTTTCAAGGCTTTAATTGGGACCTAAGAGAACACCAGTTCCAACTCTTCTGTGAATAGCTCTTTCATTAACCTGATGATGTCCTTGCCCCACTCCTACTCTGGTTTCTCTATAAATATGAACTTATCTACTCTCTGTACACCAGAAATAAATTAAATTTCCCTTCTACCTTTATCTTCTTTTCTTGTTTTTAGTGTTTCCATGATTTTTGTTTATACTTGCAGTTTCATTTAGTGAAAATTTTGTAAGGAAGTCAATTTATTTGTACAATGCCATATTGAATTGGAAATAGAATCAGCCTTTCTGAAAATTAGCCAAATGGATTAGATTGCCATTTTCTCTAAAAATGGAGCCTGCACATATGGGTAATCCATAACTTACTTACTTCTCCAGAGTCATTTCTTCTACTTTCTTCTCCACTGATTGAACAGGCAGTCATACAACAGCTCTGGATGATGCAAAGCTTCCTACTACGTAAGCCTTTATAGTATTTGAGTAGGTGCTCTCATTTCAGCATGCTGATTATACCAGGAACTCTAGGATAAAAAAAAAAAAATCAAACCAGAGGTTTGTAAAAAGTCCCATGTCTGTTAGTAATTCTGGACTAAAATAGCTGAGAGCAAGCTGCAGTGGACATGAGAAATATACATTGTGAAAGATTTCTCCCTTATGGTTGTGCATACATCTTGCATTTTAGGAAAATACATTGTAACATGAACTGTAAATACTTTGCAGACTAAATACTGTTTAGTTTCAGACTGGAAGTATCCATGAAGACCCTCATTCAATTTCTAGCTGTGTATATTTAGAATTTAGATCCAAATAGTTTAAATTGTTTTTCACATACTTGAGTACATTGAGATTAATATTATGTTTAGTTTTCTGATATTTGCTTTTGTAGAACCCAACTGTCCTGAAGAGAGTCAAAGCAACTATTAAAGTGAAACAATTTTTCTTGGAAGCTTTTGGGAAAGCTTTTAATGTTTTCTAAATAGATATTTGCCTAGTTGTTGGTACAAAATAATTAAATCATGGTTTTGTTAGAGTATCCTCTCCATAAAAAAAGAAGCTTCCACCTCCTTTCTGCCCCATATTATTAAGGGTGAAGCTAAGTGGCAAGGAGAAGCTAAATAAGACATTAGAGAAAAGGCCTGGACACATAGGTTTGTCAGAGGTGACTTAAAGGAGGCATGTGGAGCAGAGACATATGAAGAAGAAGGGCACATGTGTTTCTCAGCTTTGGACTTGCACCAGGAACTTGGGGGACATGGAAGGAGGCAGATGGATTTGAGCCATATAGGAACATTTGGAATAGATGTGGGTGAGAAACCTGCAGGGAGGCTGACGATGGCAAACTATCTTGATTTGTACTTTGACTTCTTTTCATCCTAGACTTGCTGGCCCCCTCTGCCACTTTCCTATGTTTTCCTATCAGAAGGTAACTTAGACTTGTAGCAAGTTTTCAGGCCTCAGTGCTCTCCCTTTGAGCCAAGCCTGTTTGACTGGGCATTTACTCACAAGCTAGATGGCTAACTTTAGGTGTTTTATTTATTTATCCTTTCATTTTTCTTTGTGCACATTATCCTATTAGTGTTCTTTTACTTTAAGAGTTTATTTTTATGTGGTGGATAGCAGAACTCATTCGGAGCATGCCAGGTTCGTGGTTCCTAAGGTGTCCCTCAGTCTGCACACTAATAGATTGTTGAACCTCCAAAATTTAGAGATGTAAGGGATATGTATTATCAACAAAGATTTCTTTATCACCTTGAAATTTTCCATGGACAGAATTACTTAACTAATGGAGAGATTAGTAACTTGCTGGAAGTTATGTTCACCCAGTTTTGTAATAGATTTACCCTTTTTCTGTTTCATAGTGTTGTTGCATAGGCGCCTTTATTAATCAAAAATTTCTAGCATTTATATTTAAAGAATCTTAATTGGCAAATACCGATGAAAAACTCATTTGATTTTCATTAGTCTAAAATGATTATGTTATGCTATGTTATTGGTGCACATTAAATATGAATATATTTCAAATTATATGTTGAATTATGCTGATTTGTTTATTTTAGATCATTAATGAGCTTTCAGGTGATCATTTCCAGCAGAAAAGTTGCAGGGAATAAAAGTTAGAGGCAGAGGTGCTCCAGCAATACACAGATGAATTAGGGACTGTCAAGTAAAACATATATCCAACTTACACAGTCCTAGAAGATTTAGCATGGCTATAGTTTTTATACTACAGAGGTAAATTTAATGCAGGTGTCTTCTTTTCACCATGACAGGACTATTGTTTTATTTTTGTTTGAACTCATGACTCTGTGAACAAACAGGAAAAGATACAAACCATCTTTAAAAATGCTAGCATTTCAAAGGTTAAATGAAAAAAACAATAAAGAAAAGGAAACTTACTTTAGTGCACATTAGCTGACAATAGTATTATTTGCTCAAACAAGCAATGTGCAGAAAAACATCAAAATGAAAACTCCAAAATTTGGTGTAATAAGGAAGTTTGTTTATTGTATGTATGTTTGTTTTTTTCTGATGAATTTAAAGTTTGAAAAAAATGTATATTTCCCTGTTCTAAGAGTACATAGTCCATCTCCCCACCTACCTCTCTCTTCTTCCTCCTGTTTAAGTGAAGGCTTTGTCCTTTCTTCCATGTTGTTGACAACTCTTCCAGTTAGACACTGCCTATTATTCCCTCCCATATCTGTAGGGAATGGATCACATTAATCTCTCTCTCTTCTTTTTTTATATTTTTTCACTTTCTGATTGTTTTCCAAACTATAAAACATGCCAGATACCTTTTATCTTGCACAGCTATCACATTATAATGCAAATTTAAGTGTCCAATTTCTCATTTACTATTCACTCCACAATATCCTGTCATTTAATTCTATTTGCTGATACTCTACTAAGACTTTTCCATTTAGGTCAACACACACTTCTGACTTCATATATTCAATTAGGATCTACTATTTTTACCTGTTTGGTCTTTTGGTGGCATATAATGTTATAGAGCACTCAGTCTCTGCTGAATTGTACTCTAATGTGATGCTGTTCTCCTCTGACTGTATTATCTTTATTTGGTTTTGTCATCAGAGTAACGTTGGCCTCATAGAATGTGTTAGGGTGTTTTCTTCTAGTTTTTTGAAGAGTTTGAGTAGGATAGGTATTGGATCTTTTATATAAGTTCTATAAAATCCACTGCAGAAACAATCTGGCCCTTAACTTTTGTTCTTATGGAGACATTTTCACTAATCTTTGAATTTCACCACTTGTGATTGGACTGTTTAAGCTGTCTTTTTCATCCTGGTTCAATCTTGGGAGATTATATGTATCTAAGAATTTGTCCATTTCTTCTATGTTGTCCAATTTGTTTGCATAGAGACTTTCATAGTTGATTGTGACCATGTGCATTTCTGCAGTGTCATAATTGTGCCTCTTTTCATTGGTAGAATTTAATAATATATTTTTAATTTCCATATTGATGTTAATCTTTGAAGTTAAAAGAGAGATGTCTCCAGAAAGAAATCAAAGAGAAAAAAATAAATCAGACAAACATTAATGGGATGCATTAGATGGCCCTACTCTGTCTTTTTATAGGAGACTGATGACCTCCTCTTTCTCCCAAATATGTGTCTTTACCATATTGCAACTTCCAGAATAACAGGAGTTAATTTATAGTAAAATATATCTCCTGGCATGCTATTAAGTCCATATTCTTTAACGACAATATATAAAAACAAGGGGAAAACTTTTTTTCTAGTTTTGCTTTTATGAAAATCTTCATTAAACTTATTAAATTATATCATGCACCTCACATTACAATAGGTGTGCACAGTTAACCTGTTTATTTTAAAATCCAATCAACATACTGTTACTTTTTAGCCTTGAAATTACCTTTTACAGTCTTGTTTGCACAGATGTTCTTGCTTAAAATCAGTTTGATCTGTATATAAAACTACTGTGCCCATGACAAATTTGCTTTTTTTTTTTTTTTTTTTTTTTTTTTTTTTTTTTTTTTTTTTTTTTTTTTTTTTTTTTTTTTTTTTTTTTTTTTACCATCGGTATGTTCTTTTTTTGGTTATAGAAGCTCAGGAAGATGAGAAACTCTGTGAAGATCTATTTCTGTGTTCCCTCTGTCAATCTGCATTGTTTCTAAAGGTTGTGATTTTTTTTGACTTTTCTTGAAAAATTGATTACAACAACCCGACTCCAGAATTCAGTTAAGAAAATCTAAATTCAGCAATTATTTTATTGAAATACTGATCTACCATAGAGTCATGTGAAAATTAACCCACCCTCCAGAATTCAGTTCACATTTGCTGCTATTTTCACCAAGACACCACTGTCTGCCTAAGCAAAGGGCTTCCTAAGGTGACAGACCTCTTTGAGATACCAAAGTACAAAAACATATTTTGGCATTAAGTGTTATTACAGTAGACTACCTTGGGCCCAGCATATTTCACTTTATCTTTAAGTGTATCCATGTCATAGATATTAAATAATGAATTGCATATATTGTGATGTCTTTGGTAAAACACAAAAGCCTAGAATCGTATAATTCACACAGTAAGAAGCAATTTACAGACTCATGGATTTTAATGCAATGACTATTCCCTTATACCTTTGTGTAGCAGATAAAGAGAAATAGTCCAAGGAATTTCATAATCATGATGATAAAGAGTCCATTAAGATGACTCTCTCCCCTGATAAGTAGTTGGATACAAACAGAATTATTTCCATAAAATAGATTTTTTTTTTAACCTTATGCCTGCTAAGAACAGGTTTCTATTTGTCATATTTGGTACAAACTCTCTAAAATGCAGTTAAACCACTGGCCACTACTCTACTCATTCATCTTACTCTGAAATTTTGGAGGACTCTTACCCAAATTAAACTTAATTCCTGCTTTTTGTTGTTATACAAGGCTTACCAAATTTAACTTATTATTATCATGTGTTTTTTTGCTTCTGGGGTTTCTTCAGCTTCCACCTTTATCCCATTCTTGTTCATCTGCCAAACATTAGATTTGTAGATAAAACTAACATTAATGAGCCAGGTTCAAAATATGGAGAAATTATAGGAGAAATATTCTTATATTTAAGTTGTTGATGCATACAACAATTTTCCTTTTATTTTGTCTACAAGTAGTTTTTAATCTTTTCTTTCCTTTTTCTTTTCATCATCCACATAAAGTCCATATTTTGTATTATTTGACTCTGTCCCTTCATGTCATTAGGTCTCTGATTCACTAGATCACCAGCTGCCTGGTTACTTCTCAAGGCTGCCCTCACAAGTACATAACCAACATTTCCCTCTCTACTGAGTATATCCAAATGTATTACTCTTCTTCCTCATAGGATCTTAAAACTTCATGTTTATAAGGTCTTTCATTTGTTACAGGCAATAATAGATCTGTTTTATTTCTTTATGACGGATGTTTTAACAACCTAATTCAAGTGCCTGAATATGATATGTCATCAAGCAATATTGTGTGAGGCTGAAGGAGGCAGTATACACTGCTGTCTGTCAGTGCCCTGTGCACTTGTGCCCTGGTCTTCGGCTTGTGTGTTCTTGAACTATGTCTCTACGCCTAACTCCATGCCTTCCTGAATAGTGCTTAAAGGAGAGATGGGCCTTATCCAAATCTGTATTTAGGACATGCTGTCATGGATCTGACAGTGCCTGCACTGAAGATTGGAAGACACTGGTCCCGTTTATAAATTTAAATGGTACTTTAAAAATAATGAACTACATTTCTAAAGGCATATTACTGGTGCTTGTCAGCAAACATCCAATCATGGCATTTAAATTGCAATGTGCTTTGATGATTTTTCTTGACACATTTGATTAATTTATAATTGATGTTCATGACCCTGCAGTTTTAGGTTTTAAATAGCTAGTTACAACATAGACTTTGCAAAGCGACAGCTATGGACATACATGAGGAGATGAGGAAGAAAAACAAAACAAAACAAAACAAAACAAAACAAAACAGTAGTGCACAGCTGATTGAGGCAGGCTAAACCTATTCCTGAGCATTCCTGTTGCCGTGTCTAAAAACGGGAAAATACCCAGGAGGACCAGAGGATGAACTATAGGTATCTCAGGTGAGGCCATGAGCAAATGAGGACAGCTTATCTTCAACAGCTCTTCAGTGTTTTCATAGAGCTGCCTTCCACTGAGAAGGTCAAGATGGTTATGTTGGGAATTTAGACCAACACCAGGAGGATGCTTTTTCAAGGTTTCAATGTAATTTTCAGGAATAGGTTTAGTCCACTTAAAGACGAAGATTTTAGGCTTATTAGTTCTTCCAAAGTTGTTTCAAGAAGTTACCCAGGATGATTCAGTGTGGGTAGGAAATTATATTCTCCAGAGTTAATAGCCCCCAAATGCATGTGTCTGAAGTCCAGGTTAACTGTGACAATGATATGGCATCAGGGAGGAACCAAAAATACATTCCCCACAGGCAAAATCAAACACTTTACCCAAGCAGTGTTTGGGAAGACCAGGCATATTCAGTAGACATTCTCCCTGCATCTGGACAGCAAGTGCTTCTCGTACTGATTTCTGTGAACACATATGGAATAATAAAAGAAGATGCATAGCTTGAATTTAAATTTACCCTGAAAGGAAAGCAAACCAGCCAAAAAGAGATGTTAATTACTTATAGTAGGAAACAGATCACTATATCACAATGAATGGCAGTATAATAGTCTTTTCACTTTTTAAAAGCTTAAAGTTAGGTAAGAAAGTAATTTGTCAGTAAACATCCTTAGAACTAAAGTGGTTTGTAGTGGTGACTGCCAATAAAACATTTCTAAATGGAGTTGATTTATTTTTAACAAAATGATTGATTTCTGAGTTTACTTTATAGTAACTAATCTGACCAGGCTTATCAATTTAGCCTGAGTCTCCCTTCTCTCAAAATTTAAGTATTTTGGATAATTTTCAAAGGCTTTTTAATCTTAACTAAGATCTAAGACTAAACAAAAGAATAGCAAGTATTTCAATAAATGCTATTATAATGTCTGCTTTCATTTCTCTTGACAAATATATTTTTTCCTAATCTGATTATAACCAATTCTAAGAGTGTAAACTTCTGTATAACTCGATTATTTAATCATAACAATATTTCTTATTTATATAGAAATTTACACTTTTTGAAAAACAGACTTTCTTATTTTATAGTCTCATTACTTTATCCTTTTATTATGAGTTAAACTGTGCAATTTCACAAAACAAAAAAGTTAATCTTATGGCTGCTTTTTATTTCTAGTTTTAGATCAGAGACTGACACATAGTAGGTACTCAGTGAGTGATTGCTGAATGAAAGTAAAGATTACATGTTTTGTGATATCATTGTAAATATTATGTGACATTTATAAAGTTTTTTTCTATTTTAAAAACTTAGAAAATTGGAGCATTCTGTCAGTAAATTCAAAATGGCTGGGTTAAATGTTCCAAAGGACTTTACAAAGAACTTCCCTTCCTTTGGAACCAGTCCTGGATGAGCCCGTCTCAGCCCCAGTGAGCCATGGCACTTGTTTGCACTAGACTGTGAGCTCTGCTGCACAAACTTTTCTGTTTTTTCTTCTTATTGGTCAGTTGTGCACTATCTTCTATATATTGCTTGCCGGGATTTTCCTATATTTTTGTTGATTTAGCAGTTTTTAAGTGAGTGCATCTTGTACAAATGTGATAAACTGTAACCTGCTAGTATCTGCCTTTTTTCATAAGTAATGTGAATGAGAACTCACCCGTTAGCTTGTGGATGAATGTGTTCTGTGCTTCTAGAGCAGAGTCAAGTATTCTCACAAAAGCTCTGTGGCCTAATATTTAATTTTGGCCCCACAAAGAACTTATTAGTGATACAAACCAATATTACAATATTTATTGTAACTCTGGGAGCAATTTCTTTTGTGGGGAAGGGTATTGATGAAAAATTATTCAAAAATAATTGGAAAAAAACTATACACAAAAGGTGCTGGTGAGTGTGTGGAGATAAAGGAATCCTATACACTCTTAATGGGAATGCAGACTGGTTAAGCCCCTATGGAAAGAAGTGTTATGATTCCTCAAAAGACTAAAAATGGTTTCTATCCAAACAGTACAGAAACTGTAACTTAAAAGGAAACCTGCACTTCTATGTTTATTGCAGCACTATTTATGGTAGCCAAGATATGGGAATAATCTAAATGCTCCAGAACAGATAAGTGGGTCAAGAAAATATGGTGCATATATATAACGGAATATTACTCAGCAATCAAAAAAAGATAAACACATACCATCTGTGGCAACATGAATGGAACTGGAAGGAATTTTCTAAGCAAAGCCAGAAGGAGAAAGATAAATACCAGATGGTTTCACTTTGATGAGAATCTGGAGAAACCAAACAAAGGATCAGACAAAGACAAAGTGTAAGACTGATCCTTGAAAGCAGACCATAGATATGAGACTTTCAAGCAGAGAGTGTGAGGGAGAAAGAGAGGGAAAGAGTAGAGAACAGAGGAGGAAGAGAGCATGGTGGAGGACTGTGGGCATTTTGGTGGTGGGAAAGCTATTGTGATTGAACCTGAGGAGGGAAATCCTATACTGTGAAAAAAATCAATAAGGATGTTTTTAAAAAAAGATTGATATTTACCAATATGATAAATGTTTTCAAAAAAGACATATGTTTGGTTTGTTTGGAACTCTATTGACATTGATCAAATTACAAGGTAATTAGTTTCTATCATTCAAGACCCACCACACAAAACATTGAGATGCTAGTCACTTGTGGAGTCTATCTAGAAGTGAGACAGTTACAGTGAATTCCTTATAAAAGTTGTGTTCTATTTCTGTGTAGTGATCTACATTCTACAAATTACTTTCAAGCATGATCTGTTTGGTGCCTCACAGCAGTCATCTTATAATTTCCATTGTATAAATCACAATGAAAACAAGTGAATTTGGAACTTCTAGGCCCATGCCCATTGTTGTGGTGGGTTTGTGGATTCATATTTTTTTTTCTTATTTTTGGTCATGTTTTTGCAGAGTGTGAGTTTGTGCCCAGGTTAGTCTAAGATATATATCATAGACTTCATGGTGTATTGTCAGAAGGAAGATAATGTTCTGTCTCCCTGAAGAGGATTTTATTTCTTTTATTTTGTATTAAATTTCTATATTTGTATCATCTTTAGAAGTGTTTTCTCAATTAGAATACATTTCTGTGTTTCCTTGGAGGAAAGAAACATTTAACTAATTTGTCAGGAGGGTATATATTTAATTACCACCTATTTCACCAGGGAAAAACCTTGAAGAAATGGAACATAGAGTGATCCATTTTAATTGTGTAAAGGAGGTTCTAACTAGCAGTTATTAACAAAAACTTTAAGTTCAGGAACTGCAATTTAGGCCTCTGAGTAACCAGACATAGTCTAGGAAAAGAAACAGAGAAAAAAAGATAGCATTTGGTATCAGTGACTTCTGACCTCAATGTTGATTTTTTTTTAATTATGTAAACTGAAGCAGGTAAATCTGTAATTTTTTTAAATCTACAATTAAATTATTTCTAAGTTTATAATAACAAGTTCATATAACAAGATCTTGAATGACAAGTTATATCCATTGAAAAACCATTAGCTCTTCTCACCCTTTCCTCTACATTCTAAATACCTAGTGAGAAGAGTTACAAGTCTGGCCAAAGCCTGGGTCCAAGGTATGCTCCTGAAGGGTGAGACAGGATACTAGGTTAGGAATGACAAAGAGTGTAATATGCTAATAGGGAGGGGACAGGGAGTAGTCTGAAAAGAAATGTTTAAAAAGAAGAACTATGGTCCTTTTTTTTAATTTTATTTTAAAGATTTATTTATTTATACATACAAGCTGGGGTTACAGTCCACAGGCGTGGGGCGTCGAGAGGGTTCACCAGAGACAGAGTGGGGAGCAGAACAGGCAGATCAGAAATACACTGCTGAGGGGAGCAGCGGGCGAGGCAGGAGAGGTCTGCTGCACCATGTGGGAATCTCCCCGGCTGGGCGTTGAACTCGCAACGCACGCGCTGCTGACAGCTCCACAGCGCAGCGCTCAACTGCTGCGCCACCAGGGAGGCCTACGGTCCTTTCTTATGTGGGTATTATTTTTAACTAATACTCTATGAAAACATGGAAATTATTATTTTCTTTATTAATCATATCTGTGGATTTTTTTGGGAACTAGCAAAATCATTATTATATCGCTCCTATCACCACCAAAAAAGAAAAATGCTAATTCACATTTATAGTTTTTATTGAAAACATAAAATTTACTGAAATGTTCTACAGAAGTCAAGAACATAAATGGGATGGGTACAAGTAAAAGTTGGTAAGAGATAAATTAGTATTTGTTGAGACATGTTGTGCATAAGTAATGACATGTGTGACAATAGACTGTGGTGGAGGAATATGGGTACCTGCTGGTAGGTGTGCTCTAGAGATTACAACTGAAGAGGGAGATGCTATACTTCCAAAATACTAACAGTGATGTAGACCAATGGTACTACTATTTAAAAAATTAACAAAAACAAACAGCAAAAAGCATATTAATAAAAACAAACAGCAAAAAGCAAAAAATATAGATGGAAAGATCAAATGACTGTTAGATATATATGATACACTGAATATGCATGAGGGACCAAATATTTATGTGTACATGATATCAAATCATGATATAATATATATGGATCTACTTTTTTTAAATGCATTGAGTCGATGCATAAACAAAGGCTTTAGATTTGGTCATGAATTCTATATATTTGGTAAATACAGGAGGACAGTGAGGGAAAATCTTTTTCCTACAAAGCACATAGTCAAATATTTGCAAAATGAAGAAAATGGCAAAGATACGTGACATCTAAGTGTGGAAAAATAATAATTAACTAGCATGATCAATAAAATAAAGACATAAAACCAAAGCATCAAAGAGGTGAACAATTTTTGCAAGTTATCTTTAAAAGAAATAGAATGCTCATTTATATAAAATACTTCTCCCTGTGTTAATTAAATTATCTTGGAAAGAAAAATCACATGACTCTTTAGGTCCATATAACTTTTATTTATTTTTTTTAAAGATTTATTTATTTATGCATACCAGCTGGGGTACAGTCCAGAGGTGTGGGGTGGCGAGAGGGATCACCAGAGATAGAGTGGGGGAGCAGAACAGGTAGATCATCAGAAATACACTGCTGAGGGGAACAATGGGTGAGGCAAGAGAGGTCTGCTGTGCCATGTGGGAATCTCCCCAGCTGGGCATTGAACTGCCAACAGTTCCACAGGGCCACCAGGGAGGCCCCAGATAAGTTTTAAAATGTTCTCTACTCCATGTTTCATTCTCAGTCCACTGACTACCAGATGAGAAGCAAGGCTGATCTGTTGGGCTGTGTCTGCTGGAAAGGAGTCATAACAAATCTACATTTTGTCAGTACTGAGGGTGTAACAGCAGATATTTATAATTGCTCCTTCAAATATATGTGACTATAGCATATATTTAGAGTTCTCCAAAACTCACATTTCCAATGTGCTCAATTAAAAACAAAAAATGGGTAACAGAATTTTTTCTGACTCATACAAATATACACAAGTTATTTTTGTCAAAGGTGCAAAAGCCGTTTATGGAGGGATAAGAGTAGCTATCTTAACAAAAAAAAAAATGATGAAACAATTGGACATCAGTAGGTAAAAAAAAAAATCTATAAAAATGAACTTCAACCTAAACCTTAACCTTATATAAAAGTTAACTCTAAACAGATCAAAGATCTAAATGTAAAATGTAAAATCATAAAACTTTTAGAAGGTAACACAGGAAAAAAAAATCTTCATGACCTGGAACTGAGCAGAGAATTCTTAGATATGACATTGAAAGCATGAACTATAAAATAAAAATAAATGGATAAACTGGATTTCATAAAAATTTAAAACTTTTGTCCTGAAAAATATTCTGTTATGAGGATGAAAGATCAGTCACAAAACCCTTTAATCTCAACAGTAAGAGAAAATCAATTAGAAAAATGGGCCAAAGACTTAAACCTTACCAATGAAGATACACAGATAGCAAATAACACATAAAAGGATAGTCAGCAATGCTAGTTATTAGGCAAATGCAGATTATAGCTACAATGAACTGACACTATGTAAGTATTAGAACAGTTAAAATAATAAATGCTTCTAATAACAAATGCTGACAAATATGTGGAGAAACAATCTCTCTTACATTGTTGCTGGACATATAAAATGGAATCACACTCTGGAAATCATTCTAGCATTTTCTTAGAATGTTAGACATATAATTACCATGTTACCCAGCATTTGACTCTTAGGCATTTATCACAGAGATAAACATTTATGTTCACACAAAACCCTGTAATTTTACTTCTAGTGACCCCCAAAAGAATACAAATCAGGGATTCTCAACAAGTGAATGGTTAAACCAGCAGAGGTTCTTCTATACCATGCAATGAAATACTACTCAGCAAAGAAAAAGGAGGTGGGGAGGGGGAAAAAGAGGAGAGGGAACGGGGAAGGTGGGAAAGGCAGAGGGAAGGGAGAAAATGTATTTCAGATACATGCAACAACACAATTTGGAAGAATCTCCAGAGCATTTATGCTGAGAGAATATAAAGCTAATCTCAAAATGTTACACAGCATATGATTTTATACATTCTCAAAATATGAAAGTGCACAGATGAAGAATTTTTTTTTTTAAGAGGGTTCACCAGAGACAGAGCGGGGAGCAGAACAGGCAGATCAGAAATACACTGCTGAGGGGAGCAGCGGGCGAGGCAGGAGAGGTCTGCCGCACCATGTGGGATTCTCCCGGGCTGGGTGTCGAACCTGCATCGTGTGCTGCCAACAGCTCCACAGCGCAGCGCTCAACCGCTGCGCCACCAGGGAGGCTCAGATGAAGAAATTTTTAATGGTTGCCAGAGGTTAGAGGAAGGAAAGGGAAGATGTGACTATGAAAGTATAACACCTGGAATTTTCTTTGTGGTGATTTTTATTGTCACCATAATTATAAATCTATACATGTAATAAATTGTCTTAGAATTATATACAAATATATATTTTAAATGAATGCATGAAGAAAATGATGACTTCTAGTTAAGAATTGTAGGCAGGATAATTGTATTAGGCCAATATCAGTTTTCTGGTTTTGATAAAGTACTACAGCTATGTATAATGCTACCACTGAAGAAAGCTTGGTAATGAGTATATCTAATATCTCTGTGATATTTTTACAGCATCTTATAAGACCACACTTCTTTTCAAAAGTCTAGAAAATAATGATTTCACTAGTATGTCAAATATAAAGAAACAAAAGAATGGAAAGAACTAAACATAACAAATCTTAGAAATCTGACTGTAGAACTGAAGCTGCCAGAGGGTCTATTGTGGTAGCGTGAAATGGGGGAAGGATTCTGTAGCACCAGGAAGGCACAGAGCAGGTTTTCTATGATCCAGGCAGGTGGGTAAAGTAGGAGTCCTGGAGCCCTTGGTGGCTTTTTCAGGCTTTTAATGATCTTTCTACACCATGTAAGTACAAATTATTACCACTATTACTTCTTTGTTCTCTTACTTGTAAGTTTGCCTCATTCAAGGTAATCTACTACAAGACAAAGATAAAATGATGGCCTAATCAAGACTTTCCCCTTGAGGGAGGATCTTATAGTTTAGCAGGAGATGGAAAAGGATAAAAAATGAAAAAAAAAAAAAAAAGCCTATGTATAAGAGAATCAATCCTGGTTTCGGAAAAAGAAGACCATAGCATGGAATACTTTTATTATTCCAGCAGACGTATGGAAATTATGTGTTGAACGAGAGTGAAAAAAGCTAAGGTAACTTGCATGTCTCCTGAATTCTCCCACCTTAGGGCAGCACAGACCCAGTTTTGGAGAAGCCAGTTTTGGACATAAGTTGAGATAGTTTGTTTTCTTAATTGCATCTTTGCTCTTCCTGGTGAATTTGTAAAAGGAGAGAGAAAATACCATTTTGTTTGTCTGGATTTGCTCCACTCACTCCTCTTGAAAAGATTTGTCTAAATTAATGTGACTGGCAATTGTATTGTTCAGGTGATTGGCAGGGAAAACAAAACAGTGTTTGTAGGCTCAGTGAAACAACCTTTGATTGGAGCAGTTAACACCTATTGTTGTGGCATTGATTTAACCCCATCCAGCTTTGAAGTGGTTGGGTAGCTGTGTAATTCTTCACAGGATCCTGGCTTTGCATTTTGGACTGCAAATTGTTAGGGCAATTTCCAGATGATGCCCTAGAAACAGGATTTTTTTTCTTCTAAGAACTGTTTTGAAATGTCCCCCTGGGAAAGAAAAGTGGTTAGTTAAAAGGAGAATAAAAGGTTAAGGCCCTTGAGAAATTAAAAGGACATGAGGGGAATGCTTTGATATTTTCAGATGAAGATCAGTGTTCATCTGTGACCAGCTTTGGTGAAAAATGAGACTTATACCCTTGCATCTAATTTGTACATGGCACTATAGGCAAAGGACATTTTCATTATCTATATTCAAAGGCATTGATTGAGTGCCAAGGATACACTGTGCACTATATCAAATGCAGAATTAGACAAGTCATACCCAGGATGTCTGTGATTTAAATGCTATTTTCCTTAGTCATTTCTTTCCTGCCATTCCTTTCCATCTTCTTTCCCTTCCTTGCCTATGTATTCTTCTTCACACAACCCAAAATTCACATTTTCATATAAAGTCAAATATTTGAGAAAGTAATTTTTTCAAGCACTACTGCTATTTTTTATCATTTGACATTTTTCAAAGCAGAATTTCCTTGACAAAGTATTTCCTAGGCTGAAGTCTCAACTCAATAACTATTCAGGGTCTATTCAGTAATCCATAGGAACAAAAATATATCAGGTAATAAAATCCATCATTTTTTTCTCAATTGCCCCCCTTTTAGCCCATTTTTGACTTTCAATTCCTGTTTCTTTACCTTAACAGCTCAGAAATATTACCATTTATTTCACTCTTGCCATCCACATTGAAGACTATTGTAAACTCTTTAATGGTGAACTTGGAAACGACTGAGAAGATATCTTATGACAAGTGATTATCAGAACTACAAAAAATCATCTGAAATGCCTGCCTCCAAAAGTTCTTTATTGTTCTACCCCATACCACTTAATGGCTTGTTCTTTCAAAAGCTTCCTAAGCCTGACACAGGAAAAATATCATAGCATAAATCCCGCTATAAAGAAGACTCATCATCTTAGGTGATACTTTATTGTTTTACTAATTGACTGATAGGCTGATTATTACCTATTACATACACACATACATATATAAAACACACATATAGATACTTATATTTATACATATATATACACTTATTAATTAAAAAGATGTAAAACTAGGTATTTCTATTAAATTAAAAAGATGTAAAACTAGGTATTTCTATTTCCTATTCCTATTGTACAACACACTTTCTCTTTCCACAGTCTTTCTTAATCAGGTATTGAACTGATGTGTGTGATCAAAAGTTAAGGGAGCACTTGGTTGCCTTTGATCACCTTCATGAATTGTGACAGGATAGCATTCTTTCCTCTACTTCCAAGGGTTCTTTAGTTTCAAGAAATTTATGTGGATTAGATGGGATGAAAAGTTGAAGAAGGCTTATTTTGTCTCCTTTGTTAGAAAACTAAGCAAGAAAAAAAAAAAGGATGGTTATATAGCTTAACAACAGAAGCTTGTTGTCACTGAGGTATATAAAATCATCTGAAAATCAAAATAGCTAGAGAAAACAAAGGAAAATTTTTGTAAGCCAAAGTAAATGTAAAGTTAGCAAACCTATACCACTGGTGAGAATGTAAACTGGTCCAATCACTATGGAGGTTCCTCAAAACACTAAAAATGGATCTAACATATGACCCAGCAATTCCACTCATAGGAATCGACCCATAGAAACAAAAATATTAATTCAAAAGGAAACCTGCACTCCTTTATATATTGCAGCACTGTTCATAATGGCCAAGATATGGAAACAATCTAAATGCCCCAAAACATGAATGGATTAAGAAAATGTAATATGTATACATGATAAAATACTACTCAGAGGTCAAAAAAGATAAAGTCATGCAATTTGTGGCATCATGGATGGAGTTGGAAGGGATTATGCTAATCAAAATAAGTCAAAGAAAAGAGAGAAACATCAATGGTTTCACCTGCATGCAGAATATAGAGAAACCAAAGAAAGGATCAGGAAAAAGTAAAAAAGCCTAAAAGAAAACATTGTTTCATCCTTTACATAGCCTTCTTAATTTCCTGTTCTTAAATGAATAATGAAGAAATCTTATCTTACTTTTTGTCTTCTAGTATATAACTGCAGTTCCCCCAAATTTAATTTTGGCCACTCTCACCTTTTTTTCCCACTTAGGTAAATTTTAGAAGTAACAATGTTTATTTCTCTTCCATTTGTTGCCTGCTCCTTTGCATCTCATCTTGATCAAATCACCAATTCAGTTTTTTTCCTTGCCCTTTAAATCTAACTTTTCTTGCTTTTATGCAAAACTTCAGATTCCTGACATTACTCTTCAAGCATGTCAATAACATTTCCTCAAAAAATTACAAAACAACTCTAGACAAATTCCTACATTCATTCCCTACAGATTTCATTTTGGTCTCGTGGCAGCAGCTATAATATGTGTATTGTCACATTCATAGGAAAAGATTATTATGTGCTTTAAACATTCTCAAATGTCCTCCTAAAAGTGTCTCTTGGAAAGTCCTTGCCTCCCTTCTCTTTTAATACTACTTTATTTCCAGGATATATTCTTAATTAGAAAGAACTACATTTAACAGGATAAATTAAGGAAGGTTGAATTTAGATACCTGGACTGATTAGAGTGGGGCAGCGCTGAGTCACAGGAGCAGACACTTTGCCCACATCCTTCCTGCTTCCTCTAGCTCTCCTCACATTACTCTGCCTCGGACTGACACAGCCTGAAATGACAGAGAACTAGTGACATGGCATCCACCAGTACCATCAGCCTTTATTTATGGACACATATGTGTATTTTCTGTATGTAACAGTGTAATCACAATAAAAGGGGGGATTCCATGTTCCCTGCCCTCCCAATGAAGGATGGGGCTGAGACGGTGAAAGGGAGTTCAAGAGGGCTTGGAAAGAAACTTTCAGAGAATTGCGGGTGACACATGGAGCAGAGACATGTGAATAAGAAGGCCTGCTGGCTTTTCAACTTTGGACTTGCACCAGGGACTTGGGGGACTGGAAAAGAGACACATGGAAAAAGGACATGTAGAGATACCTGGAAGAGACTCATGGGAAGGCCGACATGGCAGCTTTTATCTTGATTTGTACTTTAATTTTGCTCCTTGTGTCCCAGACTCATCTGGTCCCTTCTGCCCCTTTCCTATGGTTCCCCATCAGAAGGTGCCTTAGACTTGTGGGCAAGCTTTTTGGGCTTAGCAACCCTATTTGGTTGAGCATTTACCCACAAGGGGATGGGTGACTTTGGGTGTTTTATTGGAAAGCTTTTACTCTTTCTTCTCTATATATCTTCTCTTCACTCATCCTATTAAAGTTCTTACACACTAAGAATATGCTGTGTGTTTAGGTGGGAGGATGGTAGAATCCTTTTAGAGTGTGCAAGTTTGGGAGTCCCAGTGTACCCCTCAGCCTGTTCCCTAATATATAGACATGATAAAATCCTACAATTCATACAAAAAACAACATATAAACTCTAGTCCTAACATTCAGTTTTAAAATGTTACATTTTTTAAATATATATCTTTTTATCTAATGAAATAAAATATTGTAGATACAGCAAATACTGTGGGAGCAAATACTTCCCTTCCTTTTCTACCACACCCCCAAATAAAAATAACCTAAAATCCATCTATGTAATTTTCATGGACATACATATGCAACATGCAGTAAAGGTGACAGCTAACATTTTAAAAATCATCTTTGTGACCAAGCTTCATAAGTGAAATTAAAACACAACAAATTGAGATAAGTATTTTGCAATGTAATTAAGCAAGAAAAAATTAATATTTCAACACAAAAAGAATTATACAACTTTATAAAAAGCTCAGTAGAAAACTGGGTAGGCATGTGGTAACGTTCTTAGTGCTCCCAGAGGGGAAGTCTCTGCCCAGTGTGTGGGTCTTAGATACATGAGTGCAGGAGGGCAGCTGGTCAGAAACTCCACAAATAGAGATTCAACAAGGTATCATTTCTGGCACTTTACCATCCAAGTCATCAATCTGCATTATTATTCCTGTTTGTGCAGAAGAGAACTCAATTCTGATGAACAAAACTCGAAAGATTTCAAATTCAAGGACAAGTAGTCTGTATAGGTTTTCTAGAATATATCAGTCTGGGGTCTCTTGAAATTTGCAAAGGACTCTGAGTTAGTTACTTTCTGATGCTATATGACTATTAATTTTGTTTAAAAATTAAATGTCTATTTTTTCAATAAAATACATAATGATACTGGTACCTTTTCACATGACTGATGTGAAAGTATATTATTTGAAATTCTATAAGTGTTTTAATAGAAAATAGTTGCAATGTTTCTATTATGCCCCTATTAATAATGGCCATTTAATAAAAATAGCATAAAACTGATTTATAAAGTCATAGAATTATAGCCTGTATGCTTAGGTGAGGAAATACTGTGTTATATTTCCTAGCTAACAGTTCTTTTTTTATATGTATATATCTCTAAAAAGAGACAAAGACCGCTGCCCCTCTCTCTCTCTCTCTCTCTCTCTCTCTCTCTCTCTCTCTCTCTCTCTCTCTCTCTCTCTCTCTCTCTCATCTTTTTCCCAATCTCTCCCCACCTCTTTCTTCAACCTTACCCCCAGCCCATGGGGACTCTATAAGTCAATGTTAGCAAATAGTTAAGAGATTATACAAGATAGATTTTCCAAAATAAAACACAAGTGTACACACACACACACACACACACACACACACACACACACACAAAAGGTAAAATTTAAATGGAAAGGACAAAAAGAGTAGTGACTGGCAAAAAGTTCTTTCTTAGTTGCAGTTATTTGTTAGACTTACCACGGTTTAACCATAATCTGTATCACTGTTACATTCATAAAACTATTGCTTTTAATTATATATTCCTGTGTATTATTTTAGCTATTTTGAGAAGCAAATGCTAAGATATGTAAGTTCTTGAGGGGCAGGAGGGAATGCCTCTGGAGGATTAAAGGAGGGATGGAGGGGTAAGCACAAGAGCTGTATACTGTGAAGAGAAGCAATTCTGACCTATAAAAGAAGAAAGGAAAGAAAAGCAAACAGGGTTGGAAGAGTGCAGCGCAGCTCCTGAGATCATTCCCGTTGGCCAATGGGGAGTGCCCAGCTCAAAACCAAAGATTGTGGTCTTTGGTTCTATGCTCTTGATAGTGACACTGAATAAGTCTGCCCGTTGACTAGTAGGAGTATTTCTGGAAATTGAATAGTGCTTAAAGACACCAAATTCAGCAGAGGATGGGAGTGAATCAAAATTTCATATCAAGAAGCAGTGCAGTGATGGCACACCCACTGTAAAATGTTCTCTGACTGTAATCTCCATCCCCCAATATTCACAACTGTGTGCCACCGTCCTTTGTTAAGGATGGACAGGACCTGTAAGTGCTTCTGGCCATGGAATATGGCAACTGTGATGGCTATTACCTTTGTGATTGGATCAGATAACATAGTAAAATACTCTTCCCAATTGACTCTTATTGGTTTTCATAAAATTATTATATTTGGAAGTTCCCTTTGGCAAGGAATTAGGATGATCTACTCCCACCAAGGAACAATGAGGAAAGGAGGGGGAGGGAGAGAGACAAGGTAGAGAACAGGAGAGGGGAGAGCACAGTGGATTATGGGGGAGAACTGTGGACACTTTGGAGGTGGGAAAACTATGGTGACCACAACTGTGGGGAGAAATCCTGTATTGTGAAAAAATAAACAAGGTGTTTTAAAAATAAATAAAATACTGAAACTCTCAATGTAACACTTGAGAGACAGAAATTCTGCTACCAACCATGTGTACTTGGCAGTAGAACCAAGTTGATTCTGGAATCAAACTTTCAGGTGAGCCGTGACTCAAATTGCAGCTATAGCTTTAAGAAAGACCCTACTCAGAGGACCCAGCTAAGCCATGCCCAAATTTCTGACCCACATGAAATTTGAAATAATAAATTATTTCATTTTCAAACAATAAATTCCTGGTAATTTGTTACCCAACAATAGAAAACTGACAAGTTATCCAAAAAGTGTACGGGCGTGTGTGTTGAAAGTTTCAGGTATTGTAAATAGATGTTTGGACTTAATTTATTTTTAGAATAAATTTTGTGATAAATAAATATATATAAATGCATATATAAATATTAATATATTTATATATTTGAATATAAATATATATATATACAGAGAGAGAGAGAGAGAGAGACATGGTGATCATTAGACTTTATAATGTTTTGTTTGTTGTTATTTCTTAGTCATCCCAATCCTTGATCAAAGATTTGTAAGCTCTCAACTAGTTAACTAAGATCTGAACAAAGGATCTGGAACATAGTTGTTCAAAATTGTGTCTGGCATTTCATCATGGGAAAAATACTCAAAATTAAGTTTTTATGCAACAAATTGCTAGTGGTACATACCTGATTTTTCTGTAGTTCACTTTGATGTAATATAATACCATCTCCTATCCCTTAATTGCCCTTATGTTGCACAATAAATTGAATTTAACAGCATGAAAATCTTAGATGTCATAGTAATCTGAGTGAGTGTGTAGTAAAGAGTCTACATATATAAATTATCCTTGGACAATAAAAATGACCTATGAACACAGTGGATTTAACCTGGTGATTATGAAGCAAATATTCAGAGAGATAGGACTTCTGGGTTCTATGTGTTAAATGCTGTACTGACATTTTTATTCTTGAAAATCCAAATTTGACCCAATGTACTAAATATAACATGCTGCTTCCAGTTCAGCAAAACACCCTGCAATATAGGGAAATGAGTCACTCATTGGAGGATTTGGCATTCTTGCAGTGCAAATCCATTCTTTTATCTCCAATAGCAGGTGTTAATGTAAATTCACTGCACACTTTTGGAAAGGGGGAAGAAGCTAAAGGTTTGGGCTGTTTGCAAATCGCCTGTTATTGTACCTCTTTAAACTACTCTCTTTGACTGCATGAGGCTTTGATAGCTCATCTAGTTGCAATAGCATGAGTGTAATGCTGCAGGCATGAGGCGATTGGGGGCAGTGTGTTATTGACAGAATCTCCTGAATGATGATTTATTATGAACATCAATGGGAACAACACTTGTTCTTTCTAAAAAGCCTGTTTGTTCCTCTTGCCTCACCTGGGAGGAGCACACTGCCCAGGACTGAGACATTGTTTGTACTGTGTTATTTAGACTTCTCTACACCTGCTGCATTTTTACATGGGTTGGCGATTTTTTCTGGTCTCTATTTTGATGCCTTACCAATCATTTAGAATTGTGATATGCCCAGAAATATTTGAAAGCAAGACCATTTGGCAAGAAATAAATAAAATAAACAAGAAAGTGTCTCCATGATAAAAAGCAGTTTGCCTTTGGCTCATTGTTGGTTTCCCAAAAAGAAAAGGAGATGCTTATAGCATGAGTGCGTTCATGCAAATTTTATGCTGGTAAACAAAGAATCTTATGTATCATGTATATTACAGGCAGACTGAAACACAAAACTGATTATTATATGCTAAGTAACACTGGGCACACCGCTTGCGTTGGCTAATTTCCAGGCGTTTTGTATATCAGTTTATCTTGGTTCAGTCTCTGCCTTTATGAACATATTTTTCTCTTCTTTAACCAGTTATGTAAATACTTTCAAGACTGTTATCCTAGGTACTCAAGTAGGACCTCAACTTTAAGTAAATTAATATGTCATTCACTGGAATTTAAATAATAAAATTTAATATTTAAAATAACAGTTACTTCAAGCCAGTGAGAGAGAAAACCTTAATGTAGACTTTAGACAATGCTTTAAACAGACATGATTTTAACTGTAGATTAGACCCTGCACAAATTAGTTTATGAAATATAGAGTTTTCCTTTTTAACTTTATAATTCTAGTAGATTAGAAGATTCTAGATCACAGTACAGTTCGAAAAAAATCCCAGAAACATGTCAATGTCTTCTTCAAGAATTGTTGAGTATTTATGTCTGATAATGATCCAAGATTATAGAGCATTTCTCATTCAACTGAATTGCAAAAATTTTACCAAATGCTCATTTAAAGACATATCACATTTAGGGCCTCCCTGGTGGCATAGCGGTTAAGTGCTGCGCTGTGGAGCTGTCAGCAGTGGCGAAGCGAGTTTGATGCCTGGCCGGGAAGAATCCCACCCACATGGCGCGGCAGACCTCTCCTGCCTCACCCGCTGCTCCCCTCAGCAGTGTATTTCTGTCGATCTGCCTGTTCGGCTCCCCACTCTGTCTCTGGTGAACCCTCTCGCCGCCCCATGCTTCTGACCTGTACCCTTACTTGTATGCAAAAATAAAATAAATCTTAAAAAAATAAAGACATATCACATTTAGAAGAACCTGGAAATTGTAGATTGAAAGTAGGGAACAAACTCCCAGTTCACTATATCGACTCTATAAGTATGTCTTCCTATCTTTACAACTTTTGGATAAGTTTTTGAGTATATTTTATGCAGCCAAAATCATTAGTGCTGGAGAGTCAAATCTCGGAATATGGATCACTGAGACTTGCTACATTGGCAAATGGCTTAAAATCATAGAAAAAGGAATTTCTAATAGCATCCTTCTTGTGAGAAACTTTTCCTTCAGCAGCTAATATAACTCAATAGGTCAAACCTCAGTCTTGTGCTCTTGTCCATATTTTGTGTATTTTGACCATATGTATAATGTTCAGTTTTTATCAACATTGAATGAAGATTTGGCACAATGGCTGGCAACCAAACTCTTCACTGTGAATCAACTGTGTGTTTACTGACACTAAAGAGCAGCTTCTTCTAATTACAAAGCAATACCCTTTCTTTATACATCCACAGTTTATCTTCCTTTAGTACATTTCCCAGTCTCTATCATGACTTAGAATTAATCTTAACCACAAAAAAAAAACTTTTATCTTGTTGCATGGATTATAAGTCATGAGTGGAAGAAGAAATTATTGAGCACTTCTTTTTCATTCATGCACTCACTATTCATTGGGCAAAACCTAATATAAACAGCAAATCATTATATTCTCCCAAATATAATGGGAAATATCTGCTCAGAGACATGTGATGATGACTGTTCTTTTCTATTATATGTGTGAATATTATGAAATATCAGGAGGAGTTTTTTGATTAAAAACTCCAAGTTTCTCATAAATATGTTACCCACTGAAGATTGGGCATATGCAGGGTTAATCTGTCCCTTCTCAGTCAAAAATTTGATTTTACACTTTCTTTGGAAAGCCTTGACTTTTTTCAAAGCTTTAGGTTTTATTTTAAATTTTGAAAAAAAATCTCTGTAATTCAATTTTCCTCTTTAAGTTTTAGAACACTTAGAACTAGGAGTAAATAAAATATATAGATCCAATAAATGTGTGTTTTTTAAATAAATCCAATTGGCAATTTCTATTCATGGTTTTTGGGTGCTATGCAATATTATCACACAAGTTGAGTTATCTCAGCATACATATATTCACAGTCTATATAACATAGTCCTTATTATTTAGAAACACATCTGATGCTATTCTGGATCCTAATGTCTATTTTAGTAAATTTATTATTTGTTTTACTGAATTAAATAATCTTGTTGTACATTAGAGATTATATAATTTCCTGTTGTCAGATAATAAATTACCACAAATTTAGAGGCTTAAAACTGTACCCAGTTATTATCTCAGTTCTGTAGTTCAGATGTCCTGAGAGGCTTGACTGGTCTCTCAGTTTAGGGTTTATAAGGTTAAAATCAAGATGTCAGCTTCACTAGATTTCTGTGTATTGGTTCTGTGGAATAATCTGTTTCCAAAACATTTAGGATGCAATTGCTTATGGTTATAGAACTGAAGTTCCTTCTTCTTTGGTGGCTAGGGACCTCTAGTCTCCTTAAGACTGCCTAAATTTCTTATATGGGTCTTTCATCCATAACATCAGCAATAGCAAGTCAATCCTCTCACTTAGCACTAAATCTCTGGCTTCCTCTACTACCAGCAGTAGGAATTTTTTTTTTTTTAAGTTATCATTTGATCAGATCAGGCTCACAAAGATAATCTCCCTTATTATAATTATGGGATTCACATCATGAATTCAGACATCTGGAACTTAGGATGTGTTTGTAAGATATTTTAAAATTATGCCTACCTCTTACACTACCTCAAAAATGAACATTGAAAAGTAAATAAGTGAACATGGCTTGAAAATGTTAGAAAAAGTCAAGCAAGTTGCATTTTGTCATGCAAACAGAGATAAGTGACTAATATAGTCTTTGAAACAAATGTGTAGTATGAGATCTTACATTTAGATTTTGCTAATATAGGAGAAAAAAACATTCTTCTCTATCCTCTTTGAGGGTGTGATAGGCCTAAGAAAACAGACATTAAGACAGACATAAGATAGGAGACAAGCATCCACATTTCACTGAATATGTCATTATACCTGGGTATCTTCATGAGAGAATGAAAACATGAAGTGATCAGTGCAAGAAGCTCATGTACCTGTTAGACAAGGAAACAATAAATTTGTTAATGACAAGGGGTTTGGACTAGAAGGTAGTAAATGGTGAAGAAATAGCTAGAAAGACAAGGATTAGTTTAACAATATTACTTTGTAAAGATGTCATAGCCTCAAATCCCGTCTCTGGTGATGAGAATGGTTTCCTTCTTCCTGGTTCAGAGAGAATAACCTTTACATGGGAGATTTATCTCTTGCATACAGGAGGACAAAGGAATATCAGAGTGTTCCTCTGGCAAGGACAGTTTTTTGACTCAAAATAATCAATATGCCAAAACGGCTTATTTTCATCCTTTGGGATGACATATGCTGAAACCCTTCAATGATATTTCCCTAAAAAATGATCATTATTCTTATGAAATACTTGTGGAAAAAAAATCTCCTTTTTTTTTGCTTTCCCCTGATGACCAAACCTCCCAAGAACTATCTGGTAGGCCATAACCATCCATCACTGGACTTTCTGAGAGACACTGATCTAAATATTTATGATCCTCTTTTCTCGTTGCCTTATAAATTCTCTCTGGGTTATCCCATTGACTGGCTGGCTTTAATATTCATCTATAAAATGATATTTTATAAAATTATATACCATGTAAAGTGATATACCACACCTACTTCTCCATCCCCAATCTCAAGTCAGAAAATATAATTTCCATTTCCCACTGGATTTTGAAAAGATTCTTATGCCATGTATTAGATGAACTCATTACCTCTGGCAACCCCATTATCTACTCTTACTTCTGATGGTGAATATAAATTTATAATTTATACAATAACTCTGAGCAAAGTCTAATTCTAGAAATATTTTCCTGCCATTTTTATTTTAACTTATTAGCATTATTTCCAATCTGCTTTTGCAAAAAAAAAAAAAAAAAAAAGTAAACTAATTTTCCTTGGTGTAAGGATTGAGTAATTATAAACACAATAGTCAGCCATCCATATTGCATTTGTTTGTCGATAGGAAGTGACAAACTTGTGTAAATATGGCTGTCTTACATAAAGACAAAATCCAGGCATCAATGCCAATCTACATATGAAATAATAGTTCATTATTCAGATAAAAATGTATATAAATGGCATGTCCAATAATTTCTTCCCATCTCTGTAGTATCTGTTGTCAATGCCTATCCATTTTAGGACACGATTATCATGCACAGTTCCAACTACAAGCATCTGCCACTCATTGCCTGGGGGCTTTTTCTGGTCACTGGAGCCTGTATGGCCTCCATATGGAAAACACAAAAAAGTGCCAAATAATTCATGTTCCCAGGGGCAACTTTTAATCAGAAACTGATGGGAGTTGGTGGATAATTATTTTCTAACCTCTGATTTAAGATATGTCTGAAGCATAGTTTACATTGTCTCCTAGAGTTCCCCAGCTGATTAAGCAAGCAGCAGTTGTACATAGGAGGAACCTGCTCAATAAAGCATTCTTTTATTGCAACCCTTCCCTTCCTTGTGTCACTTCCCTGCTTCCTTACTGGTGCCTTCTCAGATCATTTCTCTAAAAGGACTTATTACCTTGTTTGTCTTGGGGTCACCTTCTAGGGAAACCCATCCTAAGTCAGGGCATTCATGTATCAATTTATGTTTTCCCTGTGGGTATACAACACACTTTGGAAGCCACTATTCTGTAGGACAAAATCTATTCATCTCATTTAATAGGTAAATGGTCTCATGATCTGGCCTTTTCTATACCTGTTAATTCTTAACACCTCTTCCTCACTTATGTTACAAACATACAAAATACCTTACAGGGGCCTCCCCGGTGGTGCAGCGGTTGGGCGCTGCGCTGTGGAGCTGTGGGCGGCGGCGACGCGAGTTCGACGCCCGGCCGGGGAGAATCCCACATGGCGCGGCAGACCTCTCCTGCCTCGCCCGCTGCTCCCTTCAGCAGTGTACTTCTGATCTGCCTGTTCTGCTACCTGCTCTGTCTCTGGTGAACCCTCTCGCTGCCCCACAGCTCTGGCTTGTACCCCAGCTTGTATGTATAAATAAAAAATAAATCATTAAAAAAAAAATACCTTACAATTCAGTAAAAGCCTCACTCTCTTTCACTATTCAATTTCATTGTACCATTCTACGATCTAGCTCTTGTTGAACTGGCAAATTCCCTGTAAGCCTGAGTCTGATCTTGGGTCTAGAACAAAATGTGTTTTTTTAATGTAGAATATATTAATGAATAGATTAATGAATTAATAAAGATATATCTAAAACACCATTGAAATAGATTTAATTCTGGGAATCTTTTTAAATCACAGGCTCACATGCAGCATGATGTTTATAATACAGTTTTGCAAGTCCTGGAATAAGGAACTGTGAAGGACTCTCATAGAAACCATGAAATTGATTTTGAAAAGGTACAATTTTATTAGTGAAGATGTAACCTTTACTAAAACAAAGCACAGTTCTTTTCTCTTTAAGAATTTGACTAAATATATAGGGCAATAGAGAAGAGCTTTATGAATATCTCAATAATATGCATCATAAAAGTCTCTTATGAAGTAATGAATTTGGAAAGAATTTCGTAAGCACATAGTGACCCTCACTTCTTCACCAAAGGGATATGTAGATTAGTTTCCTCACATACAGATTGAATAACATACAGAGGTGTCACCAGAATTGACAAAATGATTTTAATCACTGTATCCTCCGAGCCATTATAGATCATTATAGTAAAAAAGAAAAAGGATGTTTATTCTATGCTTTCCAAATACCACTGTATGGCTTGTACCCAAAAGTTACAGTATGTGCAGAAAATAGCTCACCAATTGTCATGCTGAAGCAATGGTTATCCACAACATACCAAATCTGAAAAAACTTCAGAAAAAAAAAAACATAGCAGTGAGCTGTGAAGGGAAGCAGCCATTAACACATCAGGTTTTAAGTTGTGTACAAAACAGGATTTAGCTTAAAGAATACCACAGCTTCACTTTGCAAGGTAATTCAAAAAGGCAGAAATGAAAAGTTTTTAGATGCAACATGTATTATGTAAAAGATCAAAATAAATGTTGCTGTTTTGACCTTTTGGATGTTTCTTTTACATAATTTCATCCCCCATGCTTCCTCTATTTCAACTTCGGATAGCTGTAACAGAAAGTAAGCCTTAAAGATAGAAAACATGCAAACACTTCAGAAGTAGTTTCTGCGAAGCATGATAGAGTCATCATCTTTCACAAATTGAATTCTAAAGGTTAAAAAGAACTCAGCACTGAGAGTTAGAAAGAGGAAAGTTGAGCTCTCAAGGGGCCTTGAGAATCTGTTTCTATTGTGTACTAATAACCTGACTTCTATATGCATGTTGCTCTTCCTTATTTTCAGCCTCTGTGACTTTTGGCTTTTCAACAAAACAAGTTTATGATGACAAATAAAAACAAATGTGTTCACAGAGGTTTTTTTTTTTTCTTTTTCCCAAAGTCTGCCATGAGAAAAATCTGAAGGATTGTCATCTGGGAATGAGTTTGGAATCTTTAGACTCACCTGTCTTTCACAAAACAACAAAATGCATCTCTATCACAAGTCGTTGCTGCCAAATAAATTCACTTCAGGCAGTAGGTATTTCAATAGATGATTATAAACTGGATGGGTTAGATGCCAGAGTCGCTATGTTAGGAAGTCCAGATGGAAACACAGATCAAAACACCGAATGGCTAGAAGGCATGGTAAAAAATACAGGCAGAGGAGGGCTCTGCCTGCTTTTCTTAACAATACCATCAAAGACATAGAGGTCTTTGAGCTTTGAAGGAAAAAATCTAGACAAAAAAAAAAAAAGAAAGAAAGAAAAGAAAAAGATTTATTACAGCAGGTGCTATCTACATTTCCCCCTTCAGAGAGCACTGACATTTTCATGAAGCTTAAGATCAGCTAGGTGAAAAACACCTTCAGTTTCAATTATGAGCTAAATATTACATCATTGATTAAAATTAAAATTTAGAATCTTCAATCACCATTTTAACACACTGTTTATTTTAGATAATATTTTTTCTTTAGTATTTTTGAACGAAGATGTTATTGAATAGTATTTCTCACCATCAGATAGCAGAAGAGAGGAATGCAACAGATTACAAAATCAAAAATAAAACCAAATTATTATAAACTAAAAAAAAAAAATACATCCACGTAAATATCCAGTAAGCTGATCGGGATGGATGGATTACATTAACATGCTTCCTTCTCTCAGGATCATAAAAAAAAACATTGTTCTTATGGATTGAAAACAAAAATGCAATTGTACTTAGAGAATATTCTTATGGTCAGCTAATATTTGCCACTATAATCCCTTTACCAGATAAAAGGAAGCCAAATAGCATTAATCTTACACAAAAACAATGGCTCTATTATCTTTGTTGTCTCTCGTATTGTGAAGCAGATCCCAGCAGATGTTTCCATTTCTGTTGTTATGCACAGCACAGACTTCTGCATAAACCATAGCATCAAGCACGCTGTATTTGCATTGATGTTTTTCTTTTGACTCTTTGATTGGAATGATATTATTATTATGCTCACTTAGTATTTATTGAGCACCCACATGAGTGCATTGCACAGCTGCATAACACAAAAAGACAACCCCAGTGCTATGCAGAGATTTGATTTTTTAAAAATAACAAAACTCCCTTTACTCACATTAAATAGCTTATTACCTAATAAATGTTTTATTTGTTTTAGTCTTACATGGTTACCTATTTTACAAAATTAGATCAATTTTTAATGACTCCATTAAATTGCAATGTCTCCATTCAGAAAATGGACCAAACAAAATCCATTCTTTAGGTAGTTAAGAAGCATGAAAATAAAACCAGGCAGAATGCTCAGTCATTTCTGTGAGTATGATTGCAGACAGAAATAAGAAAGAGGCGTGTAGTTAAAATCCAGATGTTTGAATTTTTAAGAAAATGTTTTCCTTCTCTGGGCAGCATATTTTTAAGGTTTAAAAAAAAAAATCACTGCAAAAGGCAAATATCATTACAAATGTTCTCAAAGAACCATGTACCACACAGGCAACAAAAGCACATTCTATGAGTTGACACCAGGTTTTGGGGAACAATCTAAAAACTACAGATTCAAAGACTTATTCTATGCAGGAACTTTAAATTAAGACTTTATTAGAAGTTGGAACATTCATATATCTTTTAGTTCAGCCATATTAGTAAAATTAGCATAACCACCAACAATTTTGACTTGTAAGGACATTCCCAGTCTTCGCACCAGTGGCTTAATCCTGTGTTTGACAATTTAGGGTGTGTCTTTTTAATGTGCAGGCAGTGTGCAGACATTTATCTCAGACACTCTTATACTAATGGTGGGAAGGTAAGCTTGACCAAAATTTTTAGTCTGATTTTTTAAACACTTTCAAATGTTCAGATTATTTATTAAACTGGAGATCCAGCATCATTTGCTCATTAAAAAATTTATTCTGTTACTCCAACAGTATTTATTGAATACTCCCAATATATTTGTTAATGAATTAATTGCTAGAGACTTAATGGTGAAAGATAAAACAACAGTAAAATAATGCATTGTTCTCACCTTCCTGGAATATTGTTCTCAACTTCCTGGTTTAGTATGAAAGGTATACTTTAAATTAAAAATATGCACACAGAACTCTAAGCACTAAAAGAAGCAATAAAGGAAAAATATGCATTTTTTGAGTTAATATTATGAGGAATACCCAATTTACATTAGAAAATCTAGGGACTTCTCCAAATCAGAGTTTTCTCAGACTCTACAACCTCTTCCTCTAGTGGGTGTGTTTGAGTCCTAATACTATTATCCCTGTATGACCTCTGTAAGATCAAGTTGACTCTGTCTTCTTTCTTTCAAGTTCATCAGTACCTTTATATTTACTTTCCTAATTATCCTGCTTATATTTCATGGTGCCTTCCTTCAGTATCCTTTTGGCAATACCCTAAATTCCCTGTTCCTCCATCTTCTGGTTGCTCCTTTGTGCTAAATTCCACTCAGAACCTCCCTCCTTCCCTCTCCCTTGCCAGCTCTGGAGCTCACCTGGGAAATTGCATCTCAGAGAGTTGGAGGGGGGAAGATCCATGCCAATTGGTGCCCCTTGCCTTTGTGATCACAACACTCATATGGCTCCTGAAATCACCTGCTTGACCTATTACAATTCAAACCTCTTCTGAGCTCAAATTTTTTCTGTGCCCTTCAGTCACTTCATACTTAAGTCATCTGTTAGTTCAAGAGAAAACATAGGAACCATCACATTAAACCTTTCCCTTTTCCCAAAATAAAAATATACACCTGCACAAAGTTCCCCATTTCAGATCTTGACTACCTGCTGCTATGTAGAGCTGATTCCCTTCTTGCTTTCTCTGGAGTATACCTAGGTATTAAACTTTCTAACTCTTGATATTTCACTTCTCCCTCTTAAGGTGGATTCTTTTTCCCTTAATAAGAAAATGGAAGTCCTAATGACTACACATTTCCTCCCATTACACGTTACCTCTCTGGTTCCATTTAGAGTTAATTTCATGAAACATTGATTATAATCTCCAATTCTATACCTTTTACTGTCTCAGAAATATTTCTCATCTCCTGTCTCCCCTGGTATTGTACACTTCTCATTTTCCTCTCAAATCTCCATTTGTGCATTTTCTGTCTTTGGAAAAATTTTACCTGCTTAGACATTTAACACAATCGTTTCATAGTACCTAGTATAAGTCCTCTATTTTTCTTACTTTACACTTCAACACCCAAAATCTCCGTTTATGAGTTTTCTCCTAGATACATGTATTAGATTTCTATTACTGCTCTGACTTCTCCACATGTTTACATTAAAGGCACTACAAATTCATATTCAAAGACATAAAACAACTCATAGTTTATTCCTTCCACCTCTGAAAATCCTGACTCACCCCAAAGTTTATTTTTGTACTGAATAATATTATTATCCATCTGGTTGACCAAGTCTGACCCTCTAGGAATCATTTAGGCTCCCCAATTCCAATGCAACTCCATGTTTACTCTGTTTACTCTTCATAGTAACATATTTATCTACTTTTTTCAAGCTCTATCACCACAACCTTAGTCTAAAGTGTCATCCCTATTGCTTTAACAAATGCCTAGTTTTTCCAGTTACAATTGCACAAACCCACTTTCTATAAACAAGCAGAATTATATCCTTGAAATATAAATATCTTCATGTCATATTCTTACCAAAAATACTTCAGAGACTTCTTTGGGCTTTTTGAATGAACAAAATTCTTTAACATGGCCTGAATGATTCTATATATGTGATCTCTCACTACACTACCGCTCTGGTTCCATATAATATCATTCTCTTAGATCCAGCCACACTGGCCTTATTTTAGTCCCACATATGAGATATTTTTATCTGGCCATGCACATCTCTGAACACACTGTTCTATCACTCAGTAATTCAGGTGGGTCTTTGACCACTATTAAAAAATTTTGCAGGGACAACAAGCAAAAAGAAGAATGACTCTGTGTCAGTTTCAATCGAGTCAATAACATAATTGTGATTAAAATATGCTAGTGAGAATGAAATGGATTTGCACTACCATCTCAGTGCCACACATGATAGTGATATTTAATGAGGCATCTGTTTTACACATCTGTATCCTTCTGTGTTTGATGCTGTCACATTCACCATGATTCTTCACAGATCTCCAACCAGATATTTCATCATTATAGATGCTAGTGAAGTTGTAGTCAAGCATTTATATATTTTCTTATATTTATTTATATAAATCATTTTTCTATTTTTTCTCTTATGATGCAGCTAAAATATAGTTTTTATTCAATTATGTATGAGGTAGGTTATATCATGTACTTAAATTCAGAATTGCTAAAAATGTTTTACAAAAGATGCACTATCTAAAAGAAACATTTTGACTAATGATGTTAAAAGCTACAGACAAAGTGAGTATGAGAAGAGGTGACTAGGGAGAGAATAATGGTATTTAGATCAAAAGGGGGAGCTCATCCTTACCCTCCTTCAAGCAGGGATAAACTGAGGGGGCAGAAGATAGGAGGGAGATAATTGACCACTAAGTCAAATTTTAAGTTTTAACCCTTACATGGTATGATGATCAATTTTAGGTATCAACTGAACTAGCCCATAGGTGTTTGTGTGTGTAAACATACACATATTTACACACACATATGTATATTTTTAGTTATTCAAATACTAATCTAGCTGTTTCTAAGAAGATATTTATAGATGCATTTAGCATGTACAATCTGTTTATTTTAAGTAAAGGAGATTGTACAATAATCTAGGTAGACCTGATCTAGTCAGTAAAAGAACTTAAAACGTTGAGGTTTCCCTGAGAAAGAAGAAATTCTGCCTGTTGATGGCCGGTCAGTTCCTAACTGAAATCTCCCAACCTGCCCTCCCTGACACCCTGTTTCTCAGATTTTGGAATTTCCTAGCCAACCTCCATTATATTAACTAAAAGGTTTATTTATTTTTTTTTATTGAAGTAGAATTATTTTTTTAGCACTATGTAAGTCTCAAATACACTGCATTAGAGATCAACATCTGTATAGCCTATATAATATTCATTACCAAAAATTTAGTTTAGCATCCATCAACATACAATTGACCCATTTTACTCAGTTTACCTTCTGCTAACCACTATCTTATTTTTTATGGTCTGAGAGTTTGTTTTTGTTTGTTCATTATTTTTCTTTATCTATTGGATATGAGTGAAATTGTCTTTAGGAGATATGAGTGTTTGTCTGTAGAGGAATTTTTAATATCTGAGAGTGACCAGTAAAAGTTCAAGACCTGCCTAAATCTTCCTCTTGGGAAAATAGCTATTTTCACTGAATAAAGTTAAAACGAAGTTGGGGAGAAAAAAAATGAACTTTGCCTTCTGATCAGGAGAACCACCTCCGATGTGCTAGATGTGAGGCTGCACTTTTCTTGTCTTTTGGTTTTCTCCTGCTTGTCTTTCATTTCTTGACTTGTAAGAAAGAGCTGTGAACTTGCAGAAACCTGAAAAACTGTCCATGTATCCAGAAAGTGACTAATTAGAAGAGAAGGGCACCTCAGAGTCTGAGAGGGAGGTGGGAGGAGAGCCAGATCACACAGTACTTTGTGGCCACAACAAGGCTTTTACATTTTCTCTGAAGCGCTAATGGAAACCATTGAAGAATTTTGAGAAAATGAGTGATGTAATCTATTTTAAGTTTTAAGATCATCTGGCTGCTGTGTGAGGTGGTAAAGGGATTTGAAAGGGCCAAGTGGGGAGCTCCAGAGACCTGAAAGGAGGCTATTATATAATAGCACTCTAGGCAGGATAGTCTTCTACAAATATATTCCTAAAAATTAATCATAAGTAGAATATTTTATTTACAAAGATGCTCTTCTTAGAGGTGTACATAAGTAGGAATTAGCAGGACTCCAAAGCAAAGGTCCATTAAAAAGTGCTTCCTTCTCAGAACGGGAGAGAGGGGAGCACAAGGGACTATGGTGACGGTACACGGGTGAATTGGTGGTGGGAAACATACGGGGAATATACAGTAAATGTAAAAGGCACAAAAAGAAAACAAAAAGAAGAAGTATGTGATAGGTCACAGTATCACGAAAAAACACTTAAAAAGTGGACAATTTAAGTTTTTAAATCTCAGTTTTCTGCTCTGTAAAAGGTGACTATAAAGATGCCTTGAGAATATTTCTTCTCTAGTGTATATAATTCTATATAAAATCTAAAATAATTAATCTTAAATCACAAAATAATTTTGTTCACATAAAACTATAAATTTTAAAAGCAAATATTAAATGTCAATATATATTAACAGCAAAAAAAAAATGCTTCCTTCTTAGGTCATCAGGGGGTCTCTTAAATTACTTACTACCTGGGTGGGAGTCCTTTTTTGGCCCTAGTAAACCCAGCTTCACTCTTCTCTACTGCGTTGTGGAGGTGTGTCCCAAATTGCCTGCTTTACCTCAGAGAGCACCCTTGTTCCTGGTTTTCCAGTGATGAGCCAACGAGGAAGAGGTAGCTGGGAAGAAAGGTGTGGAGAAAAAAAGTTAAATGAGAATTGTATTCTCTAGATTCTCTTACGGCTCTTCACTGAAATCTGTTGTGATGACTTTGATAATTTTAAAATAAAAATAGAAAAAAATAAAATATTAATTCTTAAATTCACAATGATTAAGATGGTCCTATGCGAGAGGCCCAGTCATGTGCTAAGTGCCATAAAAGGACCCTTTTCTCTCTACGTCTTGTCTAGCCTTGCCGAGCTCCACAGAACAAGGGAACTGTAGGTCAAGGGGACATGCCCATACTGCCTTTCCATTCTAAAGCTTGTTCCTGGCATACAGGTACCCATCACTCTGATAAAATAGCTCTGAACCAACTCGTATGGTGGGCACTGAGATGGGGATAAAAATGATTTTTTAATTCCTTAGTGTCTTAAAAATGCATCTATATAGATAACCCTACAGAAAAAGTCTAAGAAACCCCAACATTCTCCAAAAGACAGTGTGTTTTTTATTTTGACAATGAAAATATATATACACACACATATACACACACACACACATATATACACACACACACGCACACACACACATGCACATACATATACATTATATATATATGTATATATATAAATATGAATTTACAACAACTCTCTAAAACCTGGTCATATACTTATGGTAGGCATTTAAGATTTTACATGCTAGAAAACTTTGAGACTTATCTAAGTTTTTAATCAGGAAAATAGGATCCAGAGTGTTTCCAAAAGTATTTGTCCTGAACTAATTCATTGCATTACATTACACAAGTAGTTACTGAATGTTCCCTAGGTACCAGATATTCTTTTTAATCATAGGAATGAATAGATAGATTAAGATTTATGCTCTCTAAGATATTATATAATCTTGGGAAAGAGAATAAGCAAGTAAGCAAGGAAATAACCATGATAAGTTCATACAGTAGTATGTACTATTAAGGCAGAAAATATCAAAGTACGAAAAAGGTGAAAAGGAATTGGTGTCAACTGTGTGGTAAGCAAAATCCTCTTAAGGAGGAGACATGGCTGAGGTTGGAATGATAAGGATAGTTCCAGTACAAGAAATTAAAAATTAAAAACTCCTTACAGAATAAATGAATTTGTCTTTTTCCCCTCGGCATGAAAAGTACACTGAGAGGGAAGTTGAGATGAGATGGCATCTAGGACTAACTCATATGTGACTTTGGAATCTGTAGCATGGAGCCTTGAAATCTCAAGTCTCTAGCAGTGTGTCAAAGATTTGACAAAGGATATTTGTAAAGGTGACCTGCAAACTCTGAGGTACCACTAAGAGCATCTTTTACATGTGATCCTCTTCAGCAGGAAAAGCACCAGTGATTCACATAGGTGGCATTGGGGGAAAGGAGGTTGTATTGTATATATTTATGTCTGCAGTATAAGAACAGGAAAGAGTTTTAGCACTTCAGCTAGGTTGCACAAGTTGTTTTATGGGATGTAATTGTTATCTACCAGTGTGGTTAATGGTTTGGATAAAAATATGACAGATGACAGATTCTACAAGGGCACTGAATGGGTTACATGCAATAAAGTGAGCCAGACTGACTTATTGGTGTTATTGCCCCAGGAGTGGATTTATTTCCAGCATTATGTTCAACTCTCATGCACAAACATGTGAATGGATTAATTAACTATTTCATAAAGATTTCCCTTTTATTCAGGGATATGAATCATACCACTACTCCTTTAACAGATTTTCCCCAGGAGCCACATTTGAATTAAAGAAGGGTTATTTTGGGAGAGGGATAACTCTTTCACACTTAAAGCCTCAGATGAAATGATAAAGGGGGTTGCACAGTTCACTATTTTATCCCTATTTTTCCTCCATGCTTTTTTATTTCCACTTTGTAACTGTAGGCAAGACTTGATCGATGGACATAATAAAGGATATGAGTAGTTTAAGAAAATAAGGCAAGCTAATAGGAATAAAACTGACCATTTTTCATTTTCATAAGTCTTGAAATACATTTAGGATGCTATTGCTGTGGTCCCATGGATGAGGTTGCTTTCTTTGCAATTGGTTCTAGATTAATGGTCTGTTCTGCTTGCTAGGCAAATATTTATAAAGATGCAGTGATTTTCATGCATTGATACATCATCTTTTTTGGTAGGCATATCTAACATGTATATTTTTTTTATTTAAAGGCAGAAAATTTCAAAAAGGACTAATTATAACCTACATTATCACTTGATGACACAGTATCAACGGTCTATTTTAAATAACAAGCAATTTGTTGAAGAAATACTGCCACTTGGAAGTGCCAGTTTAAAATTAAATCAAATAACATCTATGGGACTATTCCTATTAAAAAATTAAAAGGGAGTGGTACTAGGGATTTTGTAAAAGCAATCATAAGTTATGTAATGGTAAGGAACAAATCCCATGAATTTTTATAAGAAAGCAATTATTACATGGATTTCCAGAATTATTAGCTGTTCTATACGCCCTTAGAAAGCCCATGACTAAGAAGGATGATTGAGAAGTACAATAAATGAGTAATTGTGAAATAATCAACCTTGATTCTCTCATCACTGAAGATTGTGTGAAAAACTCCAAAAAACAATCAGCAACCTCCTTTATTCCTGGCTAGATTTAATCGGAATACCTGTGATCTGATTCCAGTTCTGCCACTAATAAATTGTGTGACTTTGAGTGTATCACTTTGTCTCTATAAACCATTATTAACTCATGTAAAGCAAGATTGTTGGGGGAGATAATGTTCAAGATCCCTTTCATTTTGTACTGTAATATGGTATTGCTGTTTTTAGGACTTCACATCGGACATTTAAAGAGTATAACTATTAGCTTAAAGTAAAGCCTATAGAGCCTAGACGCAAAGATAATACACTATTTTGCTGGGACTGCTAGAACAATATACCTAGACCAGGTGGCTTAAACAGCAGATATTTATTTCTCCTACTTCTGGAGACTAGAAGCCTATTACCGAGTCATCAGTCTATGTGCGTTCATCCTAGTGTCTCTTCTTCTTATGACACCAGTCCTATTAGATTAGGGTCCCCATCCTTATGACTTTATTTACCCTAGTTACCTCTTTAAAGGCCCAGTCTCCGAATTCAGTCACATTGGGACTTAGAGCTTAAGCATATCAATTTTGAGGGTCAATAATGTTATTAACCATTCATTCAATAACAATACCTTAATAACAGGAGTGTAAGTACTAAGTGCATATACTAAGTGCATAAAAAAGTTTGTAAGGTTGTATAAAATGAATCAACAACGTGTAAAAATGTTTTTTTAATTTTATGTATATATATGAATATATGTGTACATATTTTCTTTTATTAGAATTTATCTTATCTTAACTGTTAATTCTGAGATTCTTGAATATTGTTTCTTTAATAGACATGGCATGTGGTCATTGATTGTATAACTTATATTATAAAATATCAAGAAATAAAATCTCCGATAGATAATTGAGCCCTACAAATTAGACCTTTATTTCCATACTGGCTACTGTCTGGAGATTTCCCTCTGTAGAGTTTGCACTGAAAGAGTTCTCGGGTGAAGCCCTGGATGTGCAGCACTCTTGTCTGTGGGGGTGGTGGAGTTGTATTTCCCCAGAGGTTCTGGGCAGGCCATTATTGTTCTGTTGCTCTGAGCACCATTGTCAGGTCCAGATGCCCCTTCTTAGTTGTTCAGCTTTGTGAGAGGCAATCGCTTTGTTGTCTCTGCAAGTATCATCTAGAGCACTCTCCTCTTCCGCTGGGTCTGTGGCTTCGGGTCAATAATGGGCGTAGGGTGTCCTTGTCAGCTTCACAACAAAGAGTCACAAACAGTTGTAAGCTCTCTTTTAGTTCAAAGAGGCTTAAAAGAAAGATCCCAGCAGTGTTCTCAAGCCACTTGAGGAAAAAGTCTAGCTTATACACACTTCTGAGAGACCTGCTTTGGGGATACAGGGAAATTTTATTGCCTGCCTGGCAGTGTTATATTTCTAGTTGGTTTACAGAGACATGTGTGTTAAAAGTCAAGCTGAATGCAACTCTTCTGATTTTAAGAATAGTACAAGATGGTGGGACCCAAATATATATATGTCAATGATCAAAGGAACTCAATTTTCTGATCGGGATTAGGGTTAGAGTAGAGTCCCCACTGAGAAGAGCATTATTGATGATACAAAAGAGGGGACAGAAAAGATAGCTACTCCCAAATTTCAGGCAAAAATCACAAATCCTTTTCACATTAAAATATCTCTTTGGGAATTCTTTTAATTCTGGTAAGCGAGGTTAGCTAATGAGTAATTATATTTCCAATTTCATACCATCATTATAATTTACACATTAACTATGACCGATATTATGTAAATTGCCCTTGAAACATGTCCAATGTTACTTTTAAAAAATTATAACATTGTCCGCAAGCTATGATTTCATGTGATGATTCACACATTTGTTTCTGTGAGTTGTGCCTAGACATTCCTGCACTAGACACCTCAGGACTATAGGGCTGTTGCTAAAACATGGCGTCTCAATCTGGATCACTATGACTTGGTCACGTGTGACTATGTGAGGTTCGTCAGATCACTCAGTCTCTTAGATTCACTTTCTTCATCAATAAAATAGAGATAATAGCTCCAACCACATAGGCTTGTTGTTGTCTCTGATGAAAAGGTAGATCAAAAAAAAAAAACTCTTAGCAGAGTGCCTGCAGTACATATTAGGTATAATTGCTCTGTTATTTAATGGGTTGTTACTGCATTCCACTCTAGAAAACTAGATATATATTTAAGAGATAATGAAAAAATAAAAACACAAGGTCCAATATCACTTATAGTTAATTTGTATGATAGAAACTAAATATGAAAACACATCAACAAATAAAAACAGGTATTCCTGAAAGAGAAGGCATTCCAGCATTCCAGAGTTTTTAGATTATGTCTATGGAAATGTAAGCTCCCAAATTGGTATTCACTTTCATATTGAAATAAAGTTGGATTTTGTGTTCTGATCCAACCATCCTTTTAATTGTTGAGCTTAGACCATTAGCATTTAGGAAAACTATTGATGCATATGTATTTTTTGTTTTGTTATTTTTTTTCTGGATCTTTATACAGTTTATCTCTGGTGTTTTGTTCCTTTTATGTAGGATAGCTCGATATCTTCCTTTTATGTAGTATTTATAGGTGTTTTTTTGCTCTTAAGTTACAATATGGTTTCTGTACAGTGATATAACCTATCCTAAATTGAAAACAAGTTAATCTTAAGATCCTTCTACCAGTACCTATTTTTACTCTCCTCCCTCCCTCCCATATTTTATTTTGGATATCTTGTTGCTTCTAAGTGAGGTTACTTTGTGTTTTATAGAAATCCCTTTAATATTTTTTTTGTTAGGCTGGTGTAGAAATGCTGAATCCTTCAACCGTTGTTTGTCTTTAAAACTTTTTGTTGCTCCTTCAATTCTGATAGTTAACCCAGCTAGATTGAGAATTCCTGGCTGGAGGTCTTTTCCTTTCATCACTTTGAATATATCATTCCCTTCATTTCTACGGTTTCTCCTGATAAAAGTCATTGATAGTCTTAGGGGGGTGGCTCCCTTATATATATGACTCATTTTTCTCTAACTGCTTTCAAGATTCTGTTTTTATATTTAGTTTTTACCACTTTAATTAAGATGTGCTTTGTTGTGGGTTAGTTTGGGATTATTTAGTTTGATAACCTTTGACGTCCCTGGATCTTGCTGTATTTCCCAATTTAGGGAAATTCTTGGCTATTACTTCCTGACATCGATCTTTTGTCCTCTTCTGGAATTGCTATGGTACAAATGTTTTTCCACTTGATGCTGTCCCATACACCTTTTATGCTAAATCCTTTTTTCTTTGTTCTGTTATGGGGGATTATTTGCACTCCCCTATCACCCACACTGCTGATTTGTTCCTCATCCTCGCTGAGTCACTGGTAATCCCCTCCATTATAATTTTAAGTTCAACTATTGCATACTTCAATCTCTGTTTTCTGTTTGAAGTTTTTTCATATTTTCTCTATTCTTGTGTTTCTCATTTTGTTCACACATTTGCTTTCCTAATTTTAATAAACATCATTAACACTATTGCTCTGAAATATTTTTTTAGTAATTTGGTTGGTTCTATTACGTTAGGGTTTTTCCCCAGGATTTTGTCTTGATCCGTTGATTGGAGTGGATTCCTGTATTTCCTCACTATGTTTGGTTCTCTGTGTTTATTTCTATGGATTGACCTGGATAGCTATCCTTCCCAGTGTTGCTGCAAAAGGAAAGTGTTCTGATAGTATTGCAGGTTATTGGCTTATGGTGTTGGCCTTGGATGCTGTGTTGGAAGTTGTTGAATAACCTAAAGCACCATAACCAGTCAGGATAACTGGAGCTAAAGAACCAGCACAGTGTGATGGCTGAGAACTCCGTCTGCAGGGTGTGGGAGGGGAGGTAGGAAGTGAGGAGGCTGCTGTAGAGTACCTAGAACACAAGCCTCTTTGGGTACTACAGTTGCTTCAGCTGCAGAAGGGATCTGCAATCACTGTGAGCTCACAGCGGATTCCCCTAATAGATCTTCCCATAGACTCAGTCTATCAGGTGCAGCCCAGCTGTCTCAGCAGGCTTTGAAAACAAAGTTTTGTCCTCTGTGACTCTGGCAAGAGCAGAGTATCCAAGGGGCTGTGGGCTGAGACTTCTGGCAGCACAGAGCATGTTGCTGTCTCAGTAGCCAGCAGGTTGCCCAGCAGCTGGCAAAGCCCAGGCAAGGGGTTTATGTTTTGCTAGACCTCAAGAGCTAGCCAAAAGCAAGGTCACACTGCTCTGAGCAGGTCCAACAAACTGAGATGAGCACATTCCCCTCTCTGGTGCAGTTCCCAAGTGCCAGGAACTTGCACTCAAATGCAAGAGCAAGCCCTTTAGTTTCTTTAGGTGGGGAGATGGCTCTGTGTCCCTGATGCCCCTCTAGATCTTAGGGCCAGGGCCCCAATATAGTTCCTGGTGAGACCATTTCTCAAGGTTTCCTATGCCTTCTAGTGGTTCCTGTCTCTTTTCCTTGTGGAGATGCTTATCCTCAAATGTTCTCTTCATTTTCAAAGACAGTAGCTTCTGTATAAGTACCAGTTTGCTGTGGGGGAAGATTCACCACCTTGGTCCCTCCTCTTCCAGAATGCTAGTTTAAATCAATCCTACCAATTAACAGAAGGAAGAAGTTGATTTAACAAAGAAGTTTACAATATAGCAAATTTAATATGGTCTCTTTTTTTAATGTATTTTTTTTAAGATTTATTTATTTATGCATACAAGCTGGGGTACAGGCCAGAGGCATGGGGCGGCTAGAGGGTTCACCAGAGACAGAGCGGGGAGCAGAACAGGCAGATCAGAAGTACACTGCTGAGGGGAGCAGCGGGTGAGGCAGGAGAGGTCTGCCGCACCATGTGGGATTCCCCCCAGCCGGGCGTCGAACTAGCTTCGCTGCTGCTGACAGCTCCACAGCGCAGCGCTCAACCGCTGCGCCACTGGGGAGGCCCTAATATGGTCTTATTTAAATATGAGAGAGGGAATTATCTAGAAGGATATTCACCAAATAGTTACCAAAATTTTTATGCCAATTACACTGAATATTCATTAGAATAAATTTTATACTTTAAAAACATGTTGTAAGCTTCTTTGCAATTTTATGTATTATTTAATTTTTTATTAATATCTAAATGAGAATCACTCACTTTCTTCATAGAAAAAAATAGATCATAACAAGGATAATAACGTTTTATATATAAAGCTGAGGTGAGGTAGGGAAAAAACCTCATACAGTGGTAGTGTAATTTGTGCAAATTTTCTGGTGAGTAAATTAACAATGTGTATCTCAAACTGAAAAACATGTCTATTTCTTATTGGGAAAAAAGATATTTGTTGATCCTTGATAAATTTTTCTGTATGGCTTAAAGTAACAAAATAGTAGAAACTACTTATCAACGGCAATTTGATTCCACGCATAAAATGGAATACTGTCAGCAAATATATATGATTTAGAGACATATTCATAACATTTTAGAACTTTCAAAATACATGTATGTGTGTATGTAATTTTTGCCACTTTTCTGTAAATGTATGCAGATAGATACATTTAGTCAAAGACAAACATTCTGAAAAAGTAATCACCACATTCTTAATTGTGGTTTTAATTAGGATAGGATATTATGGAAAAACGAACATGGACTGTGTATGTGAAAGGTTAGGTGGTTGTGGTCCAGGTAGCTGCAGAGGGCGCTAGAAGGCCTGCCAGTCTTTGCAAGAGGCCAGAGGACACAAGACGGCTCTCTGTGTCACTATTCAAAGCCACAATAGTCAGGGTTGTTGTTCTACCCCGTTTAATTACTTTATAGATAAGATGAATTATTATCAAACATAATTTTATTTGAAAATTTAGTTACAGAAGTCTTTCTGTTCTCAAGAGAAAATTGAAGTGTGTCCTTTCATCCCCCATTTCATTTTTGGTAGACACGCAACTGTATTCATTTGTTGCATGAGTACAGTATCTAACACCTCCCTCTCTAAACTTGTAGCTAAGTCCTGTGGAGTGATACATTTTTCTAGTTTCCTTATCTTTCTTTTTGATCAGAAATGTTCTTCCAATAACATGAAATCAAAATAATTCCATGAAAGAAAAAATCAAAGAAAATAGATGTTTCATCATTAATAGTTTTAACCATGTATTATGTTTTTCACTTTTTGAATAAATTGCAATTGCATGGAAATTGTCTCTGTTTCTTTCATGGCTAAATCTAGGTCAGCCAAACAGCCTAGAGAGTCTTTCTCCTCTTATTTAAGAGTTAAACTATATGGGAAAAGATTTTGAACCTGTATTTTTTCTACAGAATCTTTAGTGAATATCAGAAGGCCAGTGAAATGAACACGTGAATAAAGAAAACCATAAAAATTTAGCATGCGTGAGATTACACACACACAAAACAGTCTCACTCGTTACAAGTCAGAATACAAGGATAAATATTTCTTCTAAATGTTTCCATTATTTAATTCCTTGATCTAAATTGTGTTCATTTTTTACAAAAGAGGAATTTACCAAACAGAAGCACTAATATAACTTTCATAAATCCTGTTTTCTAAAAGAACTCGGTGCTTACCCCAGGTTACCTTAGCTCCTGCTCCCCCTCAAGTGACTAATGGTCGAGATTTAAGTTCAGGTCACATTGTTGAGGAAATGCAATTGCCTATTTCTGATTCAGTTCCCAATATTGACTTTACAGATGATTAAGTTGCAGTCATTTGGAATGTCACTATTTTATTTAGTTATCAACTTTGATTTTACCAAAATGTCATAAAGGGATATTTTTCCAATTTTCATTAAAGTCATATTTGCTTTATATGTTTGCTTATAACAAACTATTCTAAAATATTTTTTTCCTTTTGAAAGGGAAATAATGACCTAGAAATACGTTAATTTATCCATCAAACACTTTAAGTTCTGTAGCAAATCAGAGCAAGGTATCAAGAGGGAATAATTGGAGAATCTAATATTCTCATACACCAAATAAGCAAGTAGACAGTATTATTTTTAGGTAGAGCCATAAACCTAGGGCGTATGTGAAGTACATACACACAAATGATTTCCTTTTCTGCCAAAATTATGGAAAAATCCATATTAACTAACTTGCTCTGCTTCACTGTGTTCAATAGCCTTGAAATGTCTCATTTTCTTTACCAGTTGCAAGGTTTAATGGAAGCATATGAAATTACAGTAACACTGTGAAGGGACACTGGTAGGAGATTTATTTTAAATCTTGTGCGAAAGCTTGGTGCTCATTAAAGTGGAGGATTAATAACACTCTCCACTAGAGCCAGGTATAATGTAGGCAGGCATGCAGGTGTCTCAGCACAGCTTTGCAAATCCTCCTTCATCTCGACCTGTTTCCTCCCTGCTACTCTAGTCTTAGCCTGTTTGAGGAGAGATTCCAAATCACGCCAAATTGCTCAGTGGACCATGCAACCTGGTTGTATGTACAAGGAGAGCAGGAGGGTAGCAAAGATGCCAATGTCTTATCTGAAATTAAAAATAAGGTAAAAAGTTAATAATAATGTGGCCTCTAAAGATAATAGAGAATAGCTTCTTTAATTGAGACAAATAAGAGATATTGGCCTCAACTTCTGTGTACACTGAAAACAATGAGATTCATTTTTTTTCATCAGTATGAGATATAAAAACTCTATGAAATGAATATTACCAGCCAAGAAAAGGCACAATCTTACATAGAAGAGAGTCTAAGAGAACATTTGGCTATAACATGAAGCAGGAGAGTTAGGTATATCTATTTGTTATGATGTATCTTAGCAAATGAGTCCACATGTCTGGATTTATGTTACAAGGTCTTACTGACAAAAAAAAATGTTTGTAGTAATATTTGTGTAATGTACAGATGTTCTCCTCTATTCTTATTTTTTCCTTAAAAAAAAAAAAACACCTAAATTATCCTCTCTACAATTCACAAGGACTGAGAACTACAACCTGCTTTCTAGAAATCTAGTCTCCTTCATTACAAACTCTGATGACACCAAACAGGTTGTGATTATGTTTTACCAGTTGAACTATGTTAATGGACTTGTCAGTTAAAAGCTATGAGCTATGAGCTGAGTAAATCGTTTGTGCATATACTCATAAATAAACACTAACTATAATGGTGAATAAATTCTATAAAAATTTAAATTGTGAAATTAAAGGATTCAATGTTTTTTGTAGTTGAAAGATTTAGAGCACATTACAGATGGCAACTTTAAATCTTTTCTATAGCTGAAATTTTAAAATCAGTAGTTAGAAAATAAGTCAAAAGGGATTTTAATCAAGTATTTTAACTGCAAACTGTGCACTATAAAATTTGAATTGGCTTCAGAGTACATGTTATCTGAAACAATAAAAATCACTCTATATTTCAATCCAGTTAAAGGTTAACGTTTCTATAAGAATAGAATCTATCTAGAAAAATTCCTGCTCTCCCTCTTTTTTTATACCCCTGACAGCAAAAATAAAAGGGAGTGGTGCTGTAGAGGATTAAGCTAGATCAATGTAGGCTAGTTATGGCAGTGGTAACCTTGAGTGACAGCTGAAGTCATTTTCTGTGGCAGTCAACCCCTCCCCTCCATATGCAATTCTTTTCTCTCTGCCCCACTTTCTCTTCCCTCCCACTCTATTATATTGCACTGTGTCTGTGTTTACTTTCATGTGCCACTCTCTCTTTCTCATCTCTGTCTTTATCTTAGGCCCAAAGTTTAGCCCCATAAAATATTACCCAGGTCTTTCCCTGTTCTAAAATATAAAGGTATTGTTGACTACTTATGTGCTTCATTAATTTCTTTTTTTTCTGTCATTCCTGAAGCCCTCAGAATTTTCTTTAAAATAATCCTAGCGATGTAGCATATCAAAATCATCAGACTATGATCAGTATTATTTCCTACTTTAATTTGAATCCTGACAACAAAAAGGAAGAGAGAATGTTATTTTGTTGGAGGGATTTTCTCGTTAGTTTTTCTGAGATACTGAATTTTTTTAGATGAGTTTTAATGATGGAGTAGTAGAAAATAATTTACATTTTCCTTCTTTTAGGAAAGAGCAAATGTGTTTTGAAGAGAAATGTCTACTTATACTGTATGGAAAAAAAAAGTATTGTAATCTAGATAAACATGGAGCAAAAGGCTTGACCAAAAGGGGGCACATCAGATTAAAAAGTCCTTAAACCGGAGGAATAACACCTCTACAGATTATGAAACAAAATGCTGGTTCTGCTGCCAGCCAGCTGCCTGACTGGAGAACAAAGTACATGTTCTTCCAGGGCCTCGTTTCCTCTCCTCTCAGTGAAGTACATCGACTCTATCATTTCCCCTTTCCTAGAGAGGTCATCAATATCGAAACTATGATACACTTAGCAAAATTCCCATTTCTAGTAGGCACAGTTACAGAATGAGGTCACAGTAATGTTTCAGTCTCATTGCATTTTTTACTATTAATATAGCGATAAAGAACAATACCAGTGTTAAGCGTCCATTCTGATGAGAAAATACAGAGTTATGTTCTCCTTCTCTCTACCTGGTGAGTCATTGTTCTAGTTTATTTTAGACTGTACCACATTGGAATCCTTATGTGCCATAGCAAAAGTCAATCAAAAAATTTCCTAATGGTTCCCTTCTATTTTCATTACCAGTCCTAGTCACTTCTTTATTTGAACTAAAATTTCTGATGTTATTAGTATCATCTCTAGCTCCCAGTAGATGGTAATATAACTCAATAAAACCAATAATTAGGGAATCAAAATATGCTGCAAATGCTGTATTCATATGGCAGTGGCAAACATTTTCCTACCACAATCCAGGCAGAATATTAAATACTTTATAATTAGCTAATATACTTTTTATAAAATTCTGCAAGGTAGATACCATCACCCCCTTTTTAACAGAAAAGAAGTTCAGATGATAGGTAAGTAGAAGTAAAATTAGAACAAACTCTCTGATTCTTAAGTCTGCAACAATTTTTCTACTTTAAAATTCCTCGTAATGCAAATTACAAATATTAATTTGAATTTTACTTATCTCTGGTTGTAACTTTCTTTGAGCCCAAATATAAAACTATGTTTTTTCATTTGCAATAGTTTTACTTAGGAGCAGTATAGAACAGAATTTTCCTTTTTACTTAATTGTCCTTTTAATAACTAAGGATGCACATATACATTTACCAAAGTAAATTTGTAGTGAAATTATGAGGAAATGACATTTGTCTTAGCCCCTAGCTTAGCCAGATAGCCTCTCCATGTCGACATTCAAAGAATAATCAAATTGACAATAGCTTTCATTTCAGACTCTATTCACTAATGTACAAAATCCTCTCAACTGACTATAAATATTAGCTCCTAAAAGACAGCAGCTATTCCATCCTTCCATTATACTTATAGTATGTATAGTATGCCTGGCTTCCCAAGTGAAATTGTATGCCTCTTTAGTCTAGTATGTTAAATAGTAATAATTCTTAAATCATTTTATTTCAATTTTATGCCAGAGTCTATAATCACCTTGTCTCTCTGCTAGAAACCTTTGTGTCCGCAATAGGAAATATTTAAGGCAAGGTATTTTGGGCCCTACACTTTTGAATATCATGTTGAAAGCACCAAATGGCTTTTCCCCAGTGGGTTGTCTTGTGTTACAGAACTGTTTGATTCCATCAGACAGAGACTAAAAAATGCACATGAACTTCTAATTTTAGGTTGCATCATGAAGACTATTGTGACATTTTCAATGAGGTGAAAGGCCACAAATTCCCCATTGTTGCATTTTTCAATTACTGGAAAAGCAGCTAGACTGTGTCCCGAACCTTTTTAGTGCATGACCTGTCTCTAATATTCTTTTCTTTTCTCCTATGTTATTTAACATGTAAGGCAAGTTTTGTAAGTGTTGTAAGCTGAAATATGGATCACACTAATATTTTTAAAGGGGTAAAAGGGCAGTTAGATTCCAAAAAGAAAATTAAGTTTTGTGTATCTAAGCAGACCAGGAACCTGCCCTTGACCATCCTTCTAAACTAAAGTTCACACTCCTCGGCTACCCCTCCAGGACTCTTGCTGACTGCAGCGTCCTTGAAATTTCTCACTCTGCCAAATGAGTGCTCTCTACTTGCTGTTGTGTTATGAATCCATCGATCGTGTATCTTTAAAAATCAAAGTTTTTCTCCACATACTCTTGGTTGAATACAGTCTGCTGCAATTTTCACTGATTTTTGTCCTGTTTTTATTTTTGTTGTTAGTCAGTTTCAATAATGTACTATTGGTTGTCACAGCAGAATGAAACTAATTTCTTATCCAACACAACACAGCTAATGGTCCAAACAAGATCTTCAAAACACTCCTATACAACACTTCAAAGCACTCCTATATAATATACAATATCTTCTATGATAGAATTTACCTGCCCTACCCCAAGTGGAATTTTTTTTATTGTAAAATACTTTTCTGAGCTGACATCAGTCTAATGATAAACATACAAACATACAAAGATCACAAAATTCACAGCCAGCAGAAGTTTCTTCTCTTTCTCACTGCCTCATGTTTTCCTGTGCTTACATAATCCTGTCTTCCCTTGTACTGATAACACAGCAACACCTAAGACATGATCTCTCAACCATATTTTGGATATTAGAAGAAGCCTAAAATTACCTCAGTGGGATTCAGTTTTCCTGTTACTACAGAGTCCCTTTATTTTGATTTTCTGAAAAATTTGGTGACCTATGTTTTTTTGTAAAAAACCCTCTTAATATGAATCCTTTGTTATGCAAGTAATAACAAGAACATTAATAGTTTCTTAGAGAATATTCTTTATGTAGTAATGATCTCTTATGGTACAAAACGTTATATGTGTAATCCTAAAAAAATCCTTTGAGGCTGGTTTTCAAGTATCTTTAGAACAGTGTAATGAGACTCCTTTTACTAATTCCCTAGGCCACTTTGGAAGTTATTGAAATCTAAGGACCTGAGTAAACATGTTAAATTGATAATATAAACCTTGGTGTGAATTTCATTGGTTGGTGAACCTGGTGGTAACTGACCTATCTCAGATGAGGAACTGGTGAGTCCTTTCTCTGGTAGAGAAGATTCTGCTGCATCATCTGTTGGGTTCTGCTAAAGAAAGAACTGTCCCTCCCCTAACTCCCTCAGTTGAGCTGGGCATCTCTATCCTTTCTAACAAGCACAAATTTCTTCTAGTTGACCATCTAATGGGCACTGCTACCATATGGGGAATCTTCAAGCCACTCCATCTCCCTCCTCTTTGGCAAACAAGTGGTTGAAGAAGTAAAATTTATTTTATGTGCATATTGCTGGTACAATCAAAAGCTAAAATTCCACAGATACTTGGAACCATAACCTGACTAGCAGCCCTTCGTCCTCACTACCATTATAATATGCATGGAACAATAGCAAATATTGAAAGATTGACATTGACTCTATCTATCTATCTATCTATCTATCTATCTATCTATCTATCTATCTATCTCTATAACTCATACCTGATTTTATGTATGTATAAATTAACCATGGGTATTGAATTTTATAACTTTATAATATTATTATATTGCATATAAATTACATATGATGCATATACATATAATCATAGTCTATGTAAATTGTAAAGATTTATGTGGTACCTAATACGCTAGAACTCCAGTCAACAAGAACTATTAAAAGGACAAGACCTGCAGATCTAGGCAACCCAGAATTGCACTTCAGAATTAGAAAAGGTCTTTGTTACTTTCACTGGACCTAGGTAAAAAAATACAATATTACACATAAAAGAAGGGTAGTTTCAAACTGAGGCAACTTACCAGGATAAAGACAGTAGGCCATGCACAAAGTGACAGCATTTGATGTGTTTGTGTGAGCACCTCCTATGAAGCGGGAGGGGGAGATTGGAGTTGAGGAAAAGAATGTTGAAACTTGCTTTGAAGAATAGGTGTGATTTTTAATCTTTAATTTATGTCTTCTCATACTCTGGGTCACTCATGCACCTGACAGTGCAGTGCTAATCATCCAAAGTTTCACTAAGTCATTCACATACGGACAGAGAAAGCCACTTTGTTAGAAAGAATCAAGGGTGGACATCCCCTTTCCCACCACATGCAGCTTCTGTTTAACCATTTGCGACCACTTGAGTAATATTTTACTTGAAATAACTTATTAGTTAAGTCTGTTTCCTATATCAAGACAACTCCCCCCCTCATAATATATGCCATCTCATCACTTGACATTACAGCACACACAAACATTTAAATCAAGCAATTTCATCAAATATAAATACAAAATGTCATTTTTTACTTTGATTGTGTCTGTGGGATTAATTCACTCACAGAAATGTTTGATGAAAAACCTGCTAAATAGTTTAATCCATCGGATGGTATGGGTAAGATGTGGTGGCTATAAATAATAGTTCCTTTAGTATTTCTTTTACCTGTTTTTCATAGATAGTGCCCTTTGCCATAGTTGAATAAAATCTGACAAGTTAACAAGTGATTAATCAAGTTTTAATCAGTGAGATAGTCTGGCAGGTCTAATTCCTAGTGAGAAGTCAATAATAAAACCTCAGTATCTCAGTCCATGGAACTACTATATTAACCACTGTGGTCAAATTCCTATTTATTATGGTATTTGAGACAAGAAAATATTGCACTGTCGGAAGATTATTTTTTAAGAGAAAATATCCATGCAGCACAACTTTGGAATACTTATCTCTACTTTGTGTCAAAAAGCCATACTATTAAGACCCATAATGGAAGTACCATTTCTTTCAGCTTTCATCAGCAGTCCAAAATGTCATGCAATGAGCATTTAATTGGACTGAAGTGACTATTTGACATGCAGAACTGAGCTATGTCATCAAGACTCCACAGGTAGTGAACACTTGATGACTGATGGATGAAAAAGAATGTACAATCTAATAAGGGGTCAAGGGACTCCAGGAGTTCTACTCTGTAATTACCTGCAGCAGCAGGTGAGATGGTGCATGTCAAATAAGAAAATTACAAGTCTATCACTTGAGAACAGAGGCATCATATACAAAAAAATAAATATAAAACAAAGAGCTGAAGCTAAAGTTATCTAAAACTGTTATTTTGTGATAGACTTTTCGAAGATTATCCTAACTGAAACAAACAGCGGAAATTTTTGCTAATACTAATGTTGCATGACAGAATGAATAACCACCTCATAGCAAGTTTTGTTTAAATAATGGGATAAGTATTTACTTTAATAAAACTGATTACATGTAATAATAGGCTATATATTTTATGAGATTCCAGATATAAACTTAAATGTTTTTGCATATGCCATAAAAATAAATTGAGTTAGTTTATGTATTTGTTGTTTATATGAACACGGAACAAAAGCTTGAGATTAAATCAGATTTTTCAGGAAACTGAGCACTAGTTCACATGAGATAGTCAGATATTGGTGCATTCCTACTAGATTAACATAGACTATTAGAATGTGGATTGGAGGGCCTCCCTGGTGGCGCAGCGGTTGAGAGCTGCGCTGTGGAGCTGTTGGCAGTGCGCGATGCGAGTTCGATGCCCAGCCAGGGAGAATCCCATATGGTGCAGCAGACCTCTCCTGCCTCGCCCGCTGCTCCCCTCAGCAGTGTATTTCTGATCTGCCTGTTCTGCTCCCCATTCTGTCTCTGGTGAACCCTCTCACCGCCCCACACCTCTGGCCTGTACGCCAGCTTGTATAAATAAATCTTTAAAAAAAAAAAAGAATGTGGGTTGGAATTCCCTTTCAAGAATATATGATTGCATTTTCTCATCTCTGACTTACATGCTATTATTTTATAAAAAAATTTTCTTTATTAACCTTAACACTTCAATTTAATAACCAAATAATAGACTACATTGTTAATTGCATTGTCTAAAGATTACAAATTAACTAGGTTTTAATAGATTTTTAAAGTCAATTTTCAAAAGTCAGAGTATATTTTTAATATAATTAACATCAATAATTGTTAAATTTGGAAACTAGCTCACGTAAGTCTAATTAAGGAAGAAAAGTCTTGGAAGAAAGAAATGTACTAATCTTGAGTATTATATGCCATATCCTGTTTATTTCTTGGTATTCTTAATCACAGCCCATTTAGGAATTTTAATTGGAATACTAAGACATTGCTCCTCCTGTTGAGTTCTTCATTGGGAGCAGGGGATAACAAATCCAGTATCAGGAAAGCTTAACCTTTTCAAAGTAAGCTTTCAAACAGCTTTCTACTTCATGAGTGAAGAATGTGTTGTAATTATAAAACAGAGGCTAGAAATACGGGAGGTTTCAGGTAAAAATGCAGTTAGACTGGGAGCCCGGGGACATGAAGAGTAAACTGGCCCAGTGGTGTTCTTGGGAGAGCACAGATGTGGAAAAAGGTTGATTCTAGAAGAAAGAAAAGGAAAAGTTGAGAGACTGTCAGGCAGAACTAGCTATATGTGTTATGAAATGCCAGCGCAAACAGCTAAGAAAGGAGCCAAAAACATCTATACAGATACAGATTAAGATGAAGTTCTCCAGTGGAATTATAAAAAGTACCCAAGTGATTACACAGAAAGAGGGAAACGATTAGAAAGCCATAGATATGTAGTCTCACACAATCATGCACATTTTGAAGAGTCTGTTCAAGTGGAGTATCGATTTCTACAATAATGACACATTGGAGTCTCAGCATTTGAAGCCCATATGTTAAGCACATTCATGAACAAAAACTAAGCCTCGAAGGAAAAGACAGAGTGAAAGGAGGCTCTCTGTAAAATTCAACAATAGACTGAGCAGCTCCTGGCCACCAATAGCCAGGATTGGAATATGTATTCTGACACTGTTATGTTTTCAAAATGGAATTATAATTTTGACCTATGCCCATAAAGCATGATTTTATGATAATATAGCAATAATCATAAAGACATAATCATAAAGAACTTCTCTCTCCCCTCTATTTCTCACACTTAGATAAAAGGGGAGACAACTCGAATAAAGAGAATCAAAAGTGAAATCAGACAGCACAACAGACATCTCAGAAATACAGAGAATAATAAAACACTAGTATCAATATCTTTATAGCTACAAATTGGATTACCTAGCAGAAACTGACAATTTTTAGAAGCATCTGAACTTCCAAGATTGAGTCTAGAAGAAACAGAAAACCTAACACACTAATTACAAATATGGAAATTAAAAATGGAAGTATCACAATCCCAGAATTCAAGTTACACTGCAAAGTTATAGTAATTAAAACAATATGGTATAATGGGTAAAAATAGACACATCAACCAATAGAGTAGAAGTGAGAGTTCAGAAATAAAATCATACTTCTATGTGTAGTTAATCAATGACATAGACACCAGTGTAAACAATGGACAAAGGAAATTCTCTTTAACAAATGGTGCTGGGAAACCTAGACAGTCATATGCAACAGAATGAAGCCAGTCCACTATTTCACACCATACACAAAAAAATAACTCCAAGTGTTTAAAGACTTAGAGCCATATGAAAAAACAAAACCAAACCAAATAAAACATAAGCAAATAGAGAAAACACTCTGCAACATTGGCTTCCTGTGATCTTTGGAGACTAGCTCCAAAGACAGTATAAATAAAAGCAAAAATAAACAAATGGAACTGCATTGACATAAAAAACTTTTGCACAGCAAGAAAAACTTTTCATTGAAATGAAAATAGTCTCTACCATATTTGAGAAAATATTTGAGAAAACGTCTTCTATCTGATAAGGAGCTAATATCTAGGACCCACAAGGAACTCACACAACTTGAGAACCAGAAAACAAATAATAAAATCATACCTTTAGAGCAAAAGTAGTTGAGGACAAAAGGAATTTTATGTCTAAATGATCACTAACTGCCTCAAAAGTGTAAAACAAAGTTCTTTTGATTTCAGGTCACCTCCATTTTAACATCATTTTGAGGTATAATTGATATACAACAAACTGTACATAATTTAAGTATAAAAGTCACCTGTTGCATGGTTCTTTTGTTTAACATTTTCCAGTATGACAAAATATACCCATGTAATACAAATTTAGATGTATTATCTACCACAGGTGATAAAATGGCCTAGAATTATACGTTAATATTGTGCCAGTGTAAAATTATGATTTTGATATTGTACCATAGTGACATTAGCTATCACAGGAGAAGGAGGAGTGTAAATGGGCCGTGTCTGTACTATGTTTGTGACTTTCTGTGAATCTATAGTTATTTCAAAACAAAAAAACAAAACTGCATTGGCAGATATAAGGCACATGTTGACTATATATTGCAAGATTTCAATCTTATAAAATTCTGAAAAAGTCAAATCTATAAAGATGGAAAACATAACAATGATTGACTTGCTGAAAGTTGTAGACTGGTAGGAGTGGGGGAAATGGCCCACCATTGTATCAAATTGGATATTGGTGATGGTTTCACAATTCCATAAATTTACTAGATTTCACTAAGTTTACACTTAAATGGGCATATTTTATGTTATGTATATTATATTCTGAAAATCTGTTTAAAAATGCAAGGGGTCCTTTGTGTGGATCAATAGAAACTAGAATTTTGGTGCTGATCACTTGGCAGCATATGCAAATGCCAAATTACGATGTGCTCATTTAAAACTTACGTAATATCATACATGAATGTTACCCGAATTTAAAAATAAAAACAACAACATGGTCTTAATGAGCATGAAAAAATAAGATCATGTTGAACACTTCTTTTTGAATTTTGCAATTTGAATTGCTTTAGTATCTGTGGGGGAGAAAGGGAGGGTGCCCCACAGTTTCTCTATATCTAAGGACTCTGGAGGTCTTTTCCAAGTAGTGATGTGTACATGTCAGGGCAGGTGCACAGGGAGGGAGTCATGTGGGACACACTGAAGGGAATCTTTTATCCCTGTAACTGCATTGGTTAAGAGTTATCATCTGTTCCTATTGCAAGAAGAAGATACTAATATCAGAATTTACTCTATATGCTTTACAGTGTGCTGTCTGTGGATATATATTTCATACATAGAGGAGGCTGTAAAATAGTTGTCATTGCAGAGTGTGTGCTTATTCATTGTCAACATATCATTTTGTCATCTTTACAAAGCCCTGAGGAAAAAGACAAATGTTCACACAAACAAACAAAAAAACCTCTAACCTTTCTAATCAGGGTTGACTCTGACTATTTAGTATCAAGATTCCAATGTCTAGCCTGGGAAAATAAGGCCAGTGTCACACTTGCAGACAGTCTTGTAAAGATTTATTTCTGCCCAGATGTGTTTCACTTAAAATAGCAACATTTTATACTACTATCATTTATTACTCTGACCTATAATAGTCTGCTTATATGCTCCACTAGACTGATAGTTTGTGGTGGAATGAGAAGTAGAGAGGGGAGGGTTATCCTCTGTATGGAGAGTACGTATGAAATGATCTAAAAAGTTACTTAATCTGATGCATAATTAATGAGTAGTTAGTGAATAGGCTATTGGAAGTGAAAATGGACACTGGTATGAAATTTGGAAGTCAGAACCCGTGTAGATTTCAAAATAACATCATAATATTCATAATAGACAAAGTTGAAGTAAATTCCTTTGGTTTTGCATCTCAGATTTAACAAACCATATCTCATCACAGAGGTAGGAATCTGAATTATTCAAGAGAATATGAGCTGGGGTAAATATTTGAAACAGAGTAGATTTAAAAAGTAACTAAGCTAAAGGAGATTCTAAAGAAACAAAATGCCAGTAAAAAAAAAAAATGATGTGGGAAGTGAAAAGTCCATCCCAATTTATTAGAAAATGGCAGTAATGATAACATTATTCTGAAGTATCTTATATCTCTCTTAAATAGAAAAATAAAACTAAATTAAAGTATAAATCGTTTTTCCCACCTATGTCAAAATTACCCACTTTGGTGTGGCTATCTATCTCAAATTCATATATTGAAATCTTAACACCCAAAGGTGGTGATATTTGGAGCTGGGACTTTGGGGAGGAATTAAACATGAGGGTGAAGCCTTCATGAGTGGAATGAGTGCCCTGGTAGAAGGCCTGCAGGGAGATCTCTAGCCCCTTCCAACATATGATGACACAACAGGGATGGACCAGGTCTGAACTAGGACAAGAGCCCTCACTATGCGGCCATGTTGATACCTTGACCTTGGACCTTCCAACTACCAGAACTTTGAGAGATCAAGTTTCCTGTGTTTATACCTATGATACTTTGTTACAGCAGACTAAATGGACTCAGAAACTACCACAAGTATAAATTTAGAAGGGGGATGTCTGCTTGGACAGTCATAACAAAATATCATAGACATGGGAGGCTTTGACAAAAAAATATTTACTTTTCACAGTTCTGGAGGCTAGATATCCAAGATCAACTACCCAGTCAACTTGGTTTCCGGTGAGGATTCTTTTCTTAGCTTCTTAGTGGCCCCCTTTTTGGTGTTTTCATATGATTGAGAGAGATGAGCTCTAGGTATCCTTCTTCTTGTAAGGGTCAATCCCTACTAGTTGGGGTTCCAAACTTACAACATCATTTAACATGTATCAATTCCTCAGAGGCCCTATATCTCTCTGACTATAGTCACACTGGGACTTAGGACTTTAATATATGAATTTTAGGTAAATGCAATTCAACCCATATCAGAGTTTTAATTGCAAATAGATACAGCGTTATGTTAAATCTCTATCATGGCCAATATCTGAACATGGTACTTTGATTTAATATTCTAACTGCGTTTAGTACTCTACTGCAGCGTAGTTTTATATTGTCCTCCATTATTTATAAATAAACAATGATCTAGATATCAAATACATTTACCAAGATTGTATAGTTAGTATTGGAATTATGATCTGTAGCCAGGTGTTGCTGGCTTAAAAGCTAGTTTTCCTAGTTTGTTAACATTTTGGAAAATGAATTATTAGTGCATGACTATTTTATTTGGCATACTTTTTCACTTTTCCCCTATACTTAGATACTTTATCTCATGAATTTTTCCTGTTAATATGCTCCATGCCTTCTCAGCTAACCATCAAGTTCAGCTTCAGCCAAAGTAAATAGTTGCAATACACACTGATGCCTCCCACCACAAGTTTTTCTATATCTCTGCTTTACTTTATGTGGACTTTACTTAGCACCAATAGATATAGCAGGTATTTAACACACTTAGATACAACCCCCCCAAAAAAAAAAATTGGCTCAAGAGAATCTTGGAAAATATTATCAGTGAGAAATAATTCTGAGGAAGTTTCTCCAAGATTCCTTGAAGGCTCCCCTCATGCTTCATGGATTAGCCAATGTTGCCCACAGTAGTTGCGTATTTATTACCCAATATCCCCCATTCAGCTCATACTTCCTGGGATTCCCTTCCCCACACACTCCCTGCACTTATGATCTGTGTTCAGGAGTCTGCTCATTCCCTGGATGGTGACCTCTTTTATCTTCCCACCCCCAAATCAGAACGACTTCTGCATTAATTCTTCAAAGCTAATTACTCTTGCAAAAACATCCATTTAATTAGTCAATTATTTTTAAAATTGGCATTACATTGAAGTGTAGATTTGAGTAAAATATTAATATAAAAGATATATTATTTTGCTAAGTGATAATGGCTGAAGAAAAACCATCATCATCACCATCATCATCATCATACATTAATGTTTTTCACCCTATGAATGTTATTTCCACATCTGCGGCAAATGAATTTATGTATCCCGAGTCATTATCTTCTTATTTACATCTGTACAGGGTATTATCAGAGTTTTCCATGACTGTTGCACATTCTCTTGTTTGTACCTCACAGTAATGATTTCAATAGGACAGCTATTACTGTGATTTTTAAAGCAATAGATCTTTGAAGGAAGTTAAGTCAAATTCAGCTACTCTACTATGTATAAACAAAAATACAATGATGCATTATCCATAATTCTAATGCTGAACAGAGCTTTGTTGTCTTGTTTGTAATAATTAAATATTTTAAAAGTTCATTTTTTACCGAAGGAACATTGCATTATAACACTAAATAAGTTGTAGTGCATCATTATAAATCAACATCAGTATATACTACATTAAGCTCATAACTAAAAGTCCAATTCTATCCTTCACCATAGAAGTGACATCTATCATAGGATTTATCCACCCCCCTTTCCACTTCCATTCTGGTAACCACCAATTTAGTCTTTGTATTCTTTGAACTAATTGCTTGTTTCCTGGTTATTGTCACTCAAATTCATAATGCAGCCCCTTGTGACCAAGAACACTAAAGCAGATGCAATTTCTTCAACTTGGAGCGCTTACTTTGTTTAAGATTAAAGTTAGCATTATTTTTTCATAGCAAGTATCTTTTTTCCTGAGATATTCAATATCTTAGCTACTTAATCCAGTTTAATATCCAATAGGAAATGTGTCAATATACAGTGGATTGTTCTTTATTTATATTAACTTTTCTGTCATACACTCATTTAAATCCTTCTCTATGCCTTGTATAGTTTCCGATAAGAAGCCACGTTCTACTTCTTTGCTTCATATTCCCTATAAGGACTCCCAGTGTTTCTGCATATGGCAGCTTCCATATGAGATGGCTGCCACTTTTCATCATAGGGCCCCTGCTCCCAGTAGCACCCTCACCTCTATCATTGCTTGTACAGCCCACTTGCTTCTCAACATCACTTGGGAGACATGATAGTACTTGGTACCTTTCTACTGAGGAAAGTCATAATCTTCAAGCTCTTTCAAAAGTATATATGGTGGCACAGTACCATATATAATTGCAGCCTTAACAAGTGATACTGTGGTCGTGTTAATGTGTATACAGGTAAGCATATTAAAAGGAAGGGTTTATGGGACAACTGAAACCAGGGCACCATCATAAGATTCAGAGATAAGCCCATCCTGCAACAAGCTTTCTTTCTTAATCCTGCAACCATATTCTGATAAATGGGATGGGGGAAGAAAATTCATTTTATAAAATTCATCTTTTTATTAATTTCACCAGCTAGAGTAGACAGATATTCAAATGATAATCTTTAAACAGGTTCCAGATTCCTTAGGAGTTTGATCAGAGCCCAAGGTGCATTTCAACTGGTAGAAATCTTCTAATGTCATTTAACTTAACAGCTTTATTTTCATTACACTTGCTTGATTTCAAATATATATTGCTATGATTAATAATTCAATAAGAAATTATTTCAGAAATAAAATTGTGGAGTTTCCTCAAATTACTAAAAATGAATCTACCCTATGACCCAGTGATTCCACTCCTAGGAATCTACCAAAGGACATAAAAACATTAACTCAAAAGGAAACTTGCAATCCTATGTTTATTGCAGCACTATTTAGAATAGCTATGATATGGAAGCAACCTAGACACCCCAAAACAGATGAATGGATCAAGATGTGGTATATATACACAATGGAATACTACTCAGCAATCAAAAAAGATAAATTCATGCCACTTGCAGCAACATGGATCTAGAAGGGATTATGTTCAATGAAATAAGTAAGACTGGACCTCCCTGGTGGCACAGCGGTTGAGCGCTGCGCTGTGGAGCTGTTGACAGCTCGCAATGCGAGTTTGACGCCCGGCCAGGGAGAACCCCACATGGTGCGGCAGACCTCTCCTGCATGCCCGCTGCTCCCCTCAGCAGTGTATTTCTGATCTGCCTGTTCTGCTCCCTACTCTGTCTCTGGTGAACCCTCTCGCCGCCCCCACGCCTCTGGCCTGTACCCCAGCTTGTATGTATAAATAAATAAATCTTTAAAAAAAAAAGAAAGAAGTCAGACAGAAAAAAATATTGGATGGTTTTACTTATAAGAGGACAAACCGAACAAGGGTCAAAAGTAAAAAAAAAAAGAGACAAAGAGACAAAGCTTGAAGGCAAACTATAGATCTGAGGCATATGGGGAGGGGAAAGGAGAAGTGTCAAAACAGGGGAGGGACAAGCACAAGGGACTATGGTGGTGGTTCACGGGTGATGTGGTGATGGGAGATTTATGGCGACGAAACCTGAGGAGAGAAATCAAATATTGAGCAAAAATGAACAACAATGTAAGAAAACAAAAAGTTTAATCAATAAAAAAATTTTCAGAAATAAATAGCAAAAAATATTTTATCTGAAAAAGATCTTTATATTAGGTAAATCACTCTGGTATCACACTTGCTTTTTTTCTTCCATCAATTAGTTTACTAAGCTTTAGTACCAAATGTACATAAAAAGAAAGAAGAGAGATTAAAACTTTGATTTATTATGCTCTAGTTCTTTTAAAACATTTTCTAAGGAATAAAGACTGAGATTTATCCAGAATCAGAGCTTTATTCCTCCTAATGTTACTTAGGCTGCTGTGTTTCATTGAGGAATTCATTGAAGTGAAAATCTGATAAAGCAATGATGAGGTTAAAATAAAACATTCAGAAACAATGAAACCTTAGTACACTGTTAAGTGATAAAATGAAGTATTTCCACACTTTCTACAAAAAGATTGAAATAAACTGATTGCCTGACTTACTAAATAAAGAAACATATGTCAATAAATATTTCTCAATATGTGTTTGTATTTCACATAGAGCAAAATCTTACTGAGGCAGATGTGACATGAATGTCATTTGAGTGTTTTCAGCTAAGTAGGTGCCTTACGAGCAGTAAAACTTCATTTAAGTTGTCTCCGTGTTCTTTTTGTTAGCATATATGATACATATCTGATTCTTCATGGAAAATGATAATTTTCTCAGTTTGATTTTATTGATTCAGCCAATGTTGCAAGTTTGTTTATTGCCCTCTTTTTTTTTTAACTCTAGTACAAGTATCATTCAAATTCAGAGATCGTGAAGTGTTTCTTTGATTAAATCAGGAGGAGTCTTGCTTAATTCTTATAGAAACTTCAAAAAGAGAAATATTTACTTTAATTATTAAATTCCTAAAATCTACATAAGAGAAGGCATCTTTTATGGTTTGTTAGACTAGCAGACTTGCTCTAAAGCAAGCAAAACTCAGGAGCTCTTCCTAGGTACACATATCTACCATCAATAAGATGGGAAATTTTTCTAATAACTCAATTAATTGTTCAGAATTAACAACTGAAGCATTTTTATGTTAACTGCCATAGATTTTTTTTCTAATTGCATTGTGTATGTCATTCTAGAAACTGGCAAAGATTAATCAAAAAATAAGAAACAAAAGCCAGCTATAATCCCAACATCCAAAAATGCATCATTGGCATTTTGTTCTATTTCCTTACATACACATATACACACATGCATATAGAGTTGAAATTATATATTCTGTTCCATTTATCAATATTTTGGGAACACTAACTAGCTCATGATGCTCATTGCATTAAAATTCATCACGGTAACATGTCATAATTTAATTAGTCTTTTATCAAAATTACTTTCCACTTCTGTTTTCATACATGATGCTATGGTGGTCATCTTTGTATTTAATTTTTTCATGTTTCTGATATATTATCAGGATAAAAAATTAAAAATTCACAGGACAAATGACATGAAATTTTAACCCTTGAAGTCCATATGGCCAAATACTTGTGATCTTTTTTTTTTCCTTTATAAGAGCTCTGAAATCATGCATAGACTGAGTTCTGCCAAATGTTTCATTATAGCATGTTAATCCCAAACTGCTTTGGCTTTGAATTTCTCCATTGTTCTTTCATGTTATAATGGAACTATTCCAAGTATGAAGAGGATAATTTACTACTATTAAATAATGTGATAAAAATCTGTATGCCACCATTTATCTACAAATAAATAAATAATGATACTTTTGCTAACACTTTTATATTGTCCAGGAGTACAATGCTCTGATATTAAAATACTGTTCAATGTATACAATAAATTCAAATGGTAGCTCAACTTCACAAAAATCATTTTAAAATTAGACCTCAAAATATTCCTATTTTCTAGCCATAGCATGACAACACACTCAAAATATACACTATCAAAGACAGAAGATCTTGAAATGTTACAGGTTTTGTCACATCCTTATTGTTTGACAATCAGATTGAATAAGATTAGGGGCATACGTCAATTTGAATCAAAGAATTCTAGATAAAGCCAAAAAACATTGCTGGAAACAATGAACCATAACATCTTCAGTTAAATTTTGCTGCCTCAGAAGTATCTTGTCAAATGATGCACAAATAGACAAGGGATTAGAAAGCATACCAAGATACCCTGACCATCTGTTGGTAGATTATCAGACAGAATTTGGTGCCAATAATGCAATAAATGTAACATCAAGGTCAGCATCTAAAAGGTATTATATTTTCAAGAACCATGATAAGGGTTTAGACCCAAATTCTCTTCCTGCACTAACATAGAAAAATTTTAGCTGCATTTTGTATATTGCATTCAGTATAAAGTAAGGAAAGAGATGGTCTTCTCTATTAAGTAATATGTTACTACATTTTTTGCTGCTGCTTCCCAAGAAGCAAGTCTATGTTATTTCTCTGACCTCACACTTCTTCACTCAGTCCTGCTCTGGGGTTAGGGCTTATAAAAAAGAACAAAGTAAAATGTTGAGATCCTCTCTCCAAGTTGTTAATGTACTCTGTATTGTGACCTTAAGGTAATGCTTGGATTCACATTCCACATTATCTTTGCAACAACCTTTATCCCTCCTGGTATAGCTGGTAGGACAGGCCTGGTTTTAATGTACATCTACTGAGTGTCTCTCTCCTATTTGGTTTCCTTATAGTCCTGTTATAAGTGAAACCATTCAATATTTTTCCGTTTCTTTCTGGCTTATTTCACTGAGTATGATCCCCTCTAATTCCATCCATGTCGCTGCAAATTGCATGTGTTTATCTTCTTTGAATGTGGCGGGGGCGGGGGAGGAGAGGGTAAGGGCACAAAATGGAATAGAAAAGAACACAAGGGACCACGGAGATGGATCACGGGTGAATTGGTGATGGGTTACCCAAGGGGAATACAAAATGTGAAAGACATAAATAACAATAAAAATAAATAAATAAATAAATGTACATCCATTCTTAAAATTAGGCTAGAACAAAAGTTGATGTGATGGTTAATTTTATCTATCAACATGACTGAGCCTTCAAATGTCTGAATTTTTGGCCAAATATTACTCTGGTTATGTCAGTGAGGATGTTTCTAGATGGAATTAACATTTGAATGGGAAGACTGCGTAAAGTAGATTGCTCTTTCTAAAGTACATGGGCATTGTCAAAACAACTGAGGGTCTGAACAGAACAAAAATATTGAGTGAGAGGGAACTCCTACCGTCTAACTGCTTACTTAGAACATTGGTCTTTCTGGTCTTCAGAAACAGACTGAAGCATCGGCCCTCTGTCAGCTTCCAGACTGGAACTGTACATTGCATCTACTGGGTCTCCAGTTTTACAACTTAGGATTTCTGGTTTAGGGAACCAGGGCAGTTTCAAACCAGGTCACCATGTGCTCTGCTCTGAATTGACTTCTGTCCCATAGGATGGAAAGTTTAACAGTATATTCAGAAGCTTCTACCTTCTTCACTGCCAAAATATTGCTCCAATTTTGGAGCTGCCTCTTGCTTAGATAATTGCAAGAGCCTCCTAATTGTCTTTCTACTTTGGCACCTGCCCTCCCTGCTCTTAACAAAATAGCCAAGTGATTCTCTTAAAATATAAATTATACTATATAATTTCTTTGCTTCAAACCCACCGATAGCTTCCATCTCACTCAGTATAAAAGCTAGTCTTTACGTTAGCATGTCTGGGCCTACTTGATATGGCTACTAGTTATCTTTCTGATCTCATATGCTGCTATTCCTCCTTTCATTATCTCTGTCCACAAAACTCCTGTCCTCCAAACTTTTAAATTCAGTGGACATATGCATATATTAAAGCTTTGGCATGTGTTTCTCTGTTTGAAAAAGTCTTCCCTCTGGGTACTTTATTGCTTGCTCCTTAGCTTTTTTGAGATTTTTATTCAAATTGCATCTTTTCAATGAGATGTGATTTTCCCTATCAAAAATTGCTGCAACCTTTTGAGACTCTCTGACCCCTTTAGATGCTTTGTTTTCCTTCAGCATTTACCAACATCTGAAGTACTATATATCTTACTTCTTAATCTTATTATTTCTTCTTTCCATGAAATTACCCATAAAATCAGAGATTTTTAACTGCTCTACCATAAGCCCCTAGAACTGTGCCTAGAACATTTTATGTGCCAAATAAATATTTACTTTAAAGGATTACAACTTAGGAAGTCTGTATTAACATTGCCATTTACTGAGTTGGGTTCACAGTCTTACAGAAGCTTGTCTTTGGAGTCATCTCACACTATGCTTTTCTATTTTCCTTCCTTTCTTTCTCTTTTGCTAACTTCCGGAATTACTGTGATTTAAGACACACTCTTTACCCTGAAAACTCTAGCTGACAAGAAAAGATAATTGCAATTGCAGTATATGCTTTTGCAGAACAACAAGGCCAGGAATTTTTCTAAGGGTATAAACTTCTAGTTGAACACTAACTATAGGCTCGTAACCTTTTATTTCTTCTTTCTGACTCAAAAGATAAGAGGGGAACATGTTGAAAATTCTCATCTTCATTTTTTCCTTTTATTTCTGAGATCCTGCAACTCCTTGACAATCTTCTCAGAATTCCTTTTACTATTCCAGCCATTGGCACCACCAATTCTTTAATTTGCCCTCGGTGAGATATCTCTACTTGCAAACATTTTGTATATAGGTTCATTGCTCAGTTCCTGAGGATCTGGAAAAAAATTTGTTCTAAAATTAATGGCGCTTCGCACTACAGCTTTTCCAATTTGTTGTCTTGCTTCCCTCTTTCTCCCAATCCAGTGGTGACCAAGTCCCATCAATTTTGATTCTGAATCATGCCCAACTGCCTCCCTTCCTGTTGACTCCCTCAACTTCTCCCTTCTGTCAGCTGCATCATTTCTCATCTGAATTATTGTGACTGGAATTTCAGGCTCCAGGGCTGGTTTGACTTCTAATTTTTTTCTATATTCTACTTGCTGAAAGATGAATTAAAAATTCAAAACTCTGAAAAACCTAAAGAGCTATTACTTAACTGCTTAAAACCCCTTCTAAGCTAGCCAGTGCCTTTAGGATAAAATTTAAACTCCAAAGCATAACCAAGCCAGCTTATGATCTGGTGTCTGCAAAAATCTGCAGGCTCAACTTTTTTGACTCAGGAACTTTTACCATCCAACCGTGCTTAACTATTTAAGTATCCTTCAGAGTGTTATGAGAGTGTGTGTGTGTGTGTGTGTGTGTGTGTGTGTGTGTGTGTGTGTGTGTGTGTCTATGCATGCACGTGCACAGAATATTATCTCTTTCACCTATCCCCTTGCTGGGCAAATTCCTTCTCATTATCAAAACTTAATTTAGATTTCATAATCACCAAGAAACCATTCTTGATCATATTTTGGCTGCTTCTTCCTCCCAGGCCCTCTTTCCTTCATTCTAGCTAGAATGCCAGTTCTCTATTCACCTTGTACTTATTTATTTAATTTTTTACATAGCTCTTGTTACACTGTTCTGTAATTACATGCACTCTTCATACTTCATTTCCTATTTAAGCTGAAAAACCTTCAGGACTTAATGAACTGTAACTTCTCATCGTCCATCTGCATCTCTGCTTCTGGTATTGGTCCTGGATGAAGCTAATTCTCTCTCCCTGTATTAACCATCTGAAGATTTCAAATGAATATTTCCTTGAGTAGAATGTCCTAAGTTTGCTTCTAGAATACTTTTTATAAAAGAGGAAGTTAACCCTTTACAAATAAAAGCTCAAAGGATTTTCTGATATGTTTTATTATTTATAAAATGGAAAGGGAGGAAAAGAGCACCAAAAAGTGTGGAATATAGTTAGAATTTTGTATAATTTTTACAGCAGCAATTTAATGTCACATTATTTCATATAATTTTCATGGTACCATATTAATAGAACCCTCAGATTTCTTTCTTTAACACTAGATTAGGAGTCTTTTGTCACTATAGGAATTGCAGTGGTGCTGAAACCACTTATCCCCAGTCAACCACAAAGTAGGACTCATCTGCTTTGGGATCGGCCAAAGTGCATCAGATGCCTGACTTTTGCTAATTTTTTCTTCTTGCCAAAGAGTGTGAAAGCTGAAATGGAGCTGCTGTCAGCTAGCTTGCTTCTCTCCCACTCATGCTTTCTGACAGGAATCGCTGCTGTCATTTGTGTTTGCAGGTCCTCATCCAAAGTTCAGTTTCCTTTAGGAGAATCCCCATGACCAGGGTACTTTAAAGTGATCCAGGCAGCAATCTCTCAACTGTATAGGTTTGTTTTATGAGAAACAGGAGGAGAGAAAACTTTTGATCATCTTAAAAGAGTTAAAAGTATGAAATGAGATATTAGATTGCATAGGCTAAGTATTTAAATGCGTAGGCATTGTAAGTCATAGCCATTCAAGAAATGTAAGTGTATGGAAAGTGATCATAAGTAATATTTCCAAGAATGATAGAAAGGCATAGAAGTTAAATTAGAAGTTCAACATGGAGAAGTCCTAACCATAGTAGAAAAGACAACTTACAATAAATAGCAGATAAAAGGAAAATCAAGAAATACACTTTATTTTGTATCTTTGACCACATTTTTGGGCTTCCTGGGTACAACACAAAATGTATTTAAACAGCGTTCAAACAGTGGTTAAAAGTAGACTTTGGAGTCAGAGTACCTGAGTTCAAATCCTAGCTGGACCTCTTCCTAAACTTGGGAAGTTATTTATTCTCTCTGTGAATCAATTTGCTCATCTGTAAAAAAAAAAAAAAAAAAAAGAGAGAGATAAATATAGCATGAATTAAAAGACATAGGGGCATTTCCATGGGGAAAATGTCATTATAAACTAGGCAAGAATGGTAATGTTAACTAACATTATGAATTTTATTATTTATTGATATTGACACTTCGATATACACCTAAAGTGTTTACTCAGAAACTTATTTCTCTCTGAATAACAAAGAATTTGGAAACATTTCATAAATTATAGTGTTCTTTTAAGAATATGCAAAGCTGTAGTAGCTCGAGGGTCTATTATTTATAGGACTCATTTGGACCAGTCCAAATCTGTCCTACTTTATATTCTCATATATGCTATTCTCTTAATTGCATATGTTGTTAAAGAGAAGAAAAGCCACCCATGTTTCTTTAGTGTCATTTAATAAAATTAAACCAATCAATCAATAAATCTCATCTTCAGTTGCGTATCGCTTTGCCAGCCAGCAGATTGCCACTGTGAAGTGTGTCCTGGGACGGGGATGAGTGCAAGTTCCCTTCAGATCACATCATCTCACAACTTAAGCTGTTTAATCCATAAAGGCTAGAGTATGGTGAAATACTTTTATTAACCATATTTTTGGTCAGGGAAAGAGAGAATAAAGGCTTTTCCTTTGTGGGTATGAGTTGAGCGTTTTTGAATTACTATCTTATGAGCACTGATAATGCAGTGGCTCATAAGCTTGTGTTATTCGGTCCCTTGTTTAGGTTGCAACTCTGAGCTATTTAGTTGCTATGGTGACAGTAACGATAAAGGCTGATTGGAAGAAGATAACATCTTATTTGGGATTTTTTGTTATTGTTGAAATGTATTTGAGAACACATTCCGTATTGTCCTATTAGACAAGATATTGGGTTACATCCATTTTGATTAGCAAGTCTCACTTTTTACACTACAGATTGTTTCAGTGTGGTACTTTATGACTAAACTCGGTAAGACTTGACATGGGATTTAGCAAGCTTAAGATAGCCTAATCTCCATCTAATGGGATTTTTCTAAAAGCAGTTGCTCAGTGTATGAATTATTGTAAGAGAAGAAATACTAAATTTAATATCAAAACTTCAAATTCAGAAGTTCAAGCAACAGTACAATATACCTTTTCCAGTAATTAAATTATTTAATAAGAATCTATTAACAGTCAAGAAACTATCGGAACTCCAGCAATAAGTAAATTATGAGGACTTATTTCCTTTTAATTCTCTGATCCCAGCTGGAACAAGGTGTGATTGGAGAATGGTTTAATTGTTCCTGGACATCTGTCTTTGGAGTCAATTGAAAAATAATATCCTGGGCATAATATGGCCTACAGAATTTTTGACATTTTTATATCTTTCACAATCAAGGCTTTGTCAAAAAGTCAGGTAGTGAAACTCCTAAAAACTTATGGATACATTTAGAGTAAAAGGGAATAAAAACCTGGTAATATATCAATATGCACAGCTGGAAAGCAGATGTTCAATTGAATGATCTCAGTACTTAGAAAAAGCTATTAAAACTGTTACTTACTTAAATGAGAAATTCTCATAATTTATTGTCCTCATATTTGACTTGCTTCTTTTTGCTCCTTTAAATTAACTCTGGGATTATTATTTCTATTATTATTGTTGTTGTTGAAGCCAATTACCATGAAAGTTTGACTCCATGCAATAGAGCACATGAGTGCTAAGAAATGCCCAAGGCTGCTGTCAATCAAAGTAACCGGTGAGTTACAAGTTGTTTACTGTGCTGGGAAATGAAGTGATAAATGCGTGCCTACCAGTAAAATATGGCATTTAGCATTAGCTATATCAACTTTCAATGGGTCTTTTTTCACCTATCAGAGTGCCAAAACAGTTTCAATAGATGCTTCATTATCAAAAGAGATATATAGCATTCAGCTATTTAAAGTATTGGTGACAGTGCAGTTGAAACTTTTCAAAGCCTGCACACGTGGGAAGAGGGCTGACATACTTCCATCAAGGCCCATTTTTATCCTTTGTATGAGTGCCAGCCAATCACATAAGCTTCCACCATTTCCTTTGATTCAACCAAATTAGTGGGATGAATCATCGCTGGCTCATAATATTTCTAATTCACTGAACCTGAAAGAGAGGATATTTCACAGGGATTTTTATCATCCTTAAAAAAATTAAAAATCATATCTGAGAGCATTATTTGGCCTTATATAGTTACTTTAGGTTCACATTGAAGGACTTTTAGTCCTTGATTTACTAACAGGATTTCTTAAAGGGTCATATTGGAGGGCAAAACTGCCCTATAATACTAGAAACACTTAATGAGATGCCCAGAGGAACTGGGAAGAAAAATTCCAATTCCAAAAGTACCACTTAAGCATGAGTACTGCATCACCCTCCAGAGGGAGAAAGATCCCTTTTCTCATAGTCTCTTATTAAAAACAAAAATTAAATGCTTGTGAATTGGTGCTCTATGAGTCTAGCTATGCCATCTCCCAGAACACATAATTAGATAATTACATTTTAGACAAAAGAGTATTATAGTAATTCACAGCACAAATTCTAGCTAGGGAATAGAAATTGATACATGAAATATGTATCAATACAAATATAAATACATGCATATGTGTTCTATGCAGGCTTGAGCTATTAAGGGCCATTAAAAATACTGGAGCAAATAGCTCCTGGGGATTAAGCACTAAGAGACCTCTTTATAATCAGAAGGTAGCTAATCCCTGCTCACCTATTTGAATGCTTAGCCTCCCCAATATAACATTAAACTATTTTTTTTTAATTTGTGATGCTGCATGAACATGCAAATATTGGCAAAAAAAAAAAAAGCCATTCCCAAAAGATCTTGCGATGCTTTCAGATTGAATAAATGTAGAGGTTAAAAAATAATACAGTTTAGAAAATTCAGAGGCTAGAAATTTTTTGAAAAGGTTAACTCTAGGTTAAATCCACTAACTCATTTAAACCAGCCACCCTGCCATTTCCCAGGACCTTCCCTCATTTAACCCCTTCCTCAAACTTCTGTTTTTTCCCCAAAAGCTGTGCTTCCAGTTTCAGAGAATCACTCTTGAATTTTTCATGATCCCTACCTGTAAATTCTGCAGCATTGAGGAGCTTCCAAGGCAGGGTTTTTGTGTCTTATAAGCCTAAAGAAACACAATGACCCAAGAAATACTTCCTCAAGGAAGCTACTTTCTGTTTGCTTTGACCAGGAACCATTGTTAGTAATAAGTGACTTCAGGGTTGTGCTATGGAGGAAACTAAGACATTCTTGGGTTTTTCTCCTCAAGTGATTTCCTAGCTACGTGCATAGGCTTTTGGTGTGAAAGTATATGTTGTAAATACCACAGATATTAAATACTGAGGCCTTATTTTACTCTTCAGTTTCCCACTGAACTGCTTCTAAGCATCTTCCCTCTCTCAAATCCTTGCATAACAATTGGGGTGTAAAATGCTTATCTGCATGTACCAATCTGCTCAAAACATGGCAAATTAGTATGAATTTAGTATAATCAATTGAGGATAAATTTAGTAGAATCAATTGTACTGCCTTGAAACTCACAGTTCAAATGCTCTATTATCATGTCTTTTATGCTAGCAAACAAGCTCAAGGAGAAACATCTTATTCTTAGTCTCCCTCCTTATCTTTACCTTTTGCTTCTAAGGAAGATGATCAGTGGCTTAGATTTTCCAGGTAGTATTTATTTTCTTAATCCTAAAACAATATTTCTTTAGAGGAAAACACATTTTGATACTAAGTACAAGTAGATTTCATATGTACGGATGCAAATGCCAATATATATTTATATCCATATTCATGTTTATGACACTACTTCAATACATTATGTGGCTGTATTTGCCTTCGAAAGTCGTGTCAGTGATCATGTCATTATGTATAGATATAATACAACTATAGATACAGGCAAGGGAATCCTTTGCCATCCTTGCTTTAAAGGATCCCATGGGTCACAAACTCTCAGGAAATAAATGTATTGAAGACTGCAGGTGCCTCTCTCTCGGGATCAAGTAATCCACACTATCACCCAGCACAGCCTGGGACCCCAAACACCTCTGCGGTAACTAACACCTACCAGACTCCAACTTTTGGCCTTGTTCAAGTCTAGATATAGTAAAGAGTTGTAACTTGTATCTCTGTGCAATTTAGATATGGACAGTCTTTCAGAGGTGGGAAAATGGAAATATGGGTGTGCTTACATAAGAAGTAGTCAAATTAATTAACTTGTCAAATCCTTCCTTCAAATAGTAGGAATGCAAGAGATTCTTGCATGACAAAATGTTGTTCCCCAGTAGTACTGAGTATCCATTTTCTTGCTTCTGTTCATATTCCGATTCATGGTTCCAGAACACTAAGAGTTAGCATATCATGCACATAGCAGCTGAGAAATATTTTGCAATGCTAAACAATTCTTATTTTTCTTGAACTTGCATGTATGTTGGCACTAACTTAACAAGCATAAGGTAAAAGACCAATTCCTGAGAATGCCAACTAGAGACATACTAAAACTGTGAATGGTTTTATTTGTATACAAGATTATATAAAATTCAATTATTTGCTAAAATTCATTTTTTCATGTATTTGTATCATTTTTTTATTTCTTTTTTTTTAAGATTTATTTATTTATACATACAAGCTGGGGTACAGGCCAGAGGTGTGGGGCGGCGAGAGGGTTCACCACAGACAGAGTGGGGAGCAGAACAGGCAGATCAGAGATACACTGCTGAGGGGAGCAGTGGGCGAGGCAGGAGAGGTCTGCCACACCATGTGGGATTCTCCCCGGCTGGGCATCAAACTTGCATCGCCGCTGCCGACAGCTCCACAGCGCAGCGCTCAACCACTGCGCCACCAGGGAAGCCCGTATTTGTATCATTTTTATTCAATAATTATAGTTTTTCATAATTACATTCTAAAGACTTTAAAGGAAATTTACTTTTGAAAATGTAACACATAGTTTTTGATTTCTTACATTTAATTTAATTTATATCCTTTAAAAGATTAAGAAAAAAGAGAATCATGTTTAAAAACTATACATTACTATCAATAAAACAAAAATTTAGTACATCATTCTAACATTATTTTGCTGAATAAAAGCAAGAAAAACATTTTATGAATATATAAAAATTCACTAGATTATCTACGTCTTTATTTTACTCCTTTTATAAAGACCACCAAATTATTAATGGTAGTTAGTCATAAAAAAATAAATAAAAATAACTAAGTTCAGGGGCCTTTGTTTACATTATTATGTCAGTACCACAGCTGAAGCAATTTTTTATCTTGTCATCAAAAAGGTATATTTGTCTAGGTAGATGGATAACATGTTCTGTACTTTGATTTATAATTTTTAAATATGTTGGTGTTGTATTCCTTGAATAACATTCTAATAATATTCTATATAATAATAAAACTGTAAAATGTTTTAAATGCCTTTAATGACATTTGAAAACACATGCTCAACTTTTTATGGGGATTTTGGTTTATTGGGGATCACAAAATCACTCAACATCCTTTGTCGAGCTTCCACTTGCAGAGGCATGCAACAGCTCTGTGATATCTGGTTACACTCCCCAACTATTAAGCCATCAAAATCTTAATGGATTTTTGAATAGCCCCAGAATACATACTCATAAAAACACAGTTGATTTGAAGAAAGCTTTAACTGAAGAAGTAATCAAACCTTGGTGAATCTTGAGTTTCTAGAAATGCTAGAGTATTGCTTCTGGAAGAGGGTAGAGGAGTAGATGGTGAGACTGTGGGCAGGATAGGAAGGAAAGAGATGCTATTGTCAGCTGTCCTCCACTCCATGCTAATAGGGTTATTTTTATAATAGTTTGCTGAGATCAACTTCATATTTTACAGATATAATTCTTTCATTTGTATATTTTTGTGTTCTGAGCTGACATTAGTCTGTCTGCTGTCATATACCTGGCAGATTTCCATAGAGGTAGAAAAATTAAGTGTTGGTAGTTGACTTGTTACTATGGAACATAACAAAGACTATTGAAAACTTCAGTGTAAATGCTGTGAGACAAAGACCCTAAAGATTATTACTTTATGCCCATTTGAAGAGATAATGCTGGGGGCTTTAAAGAATAGTCCTATTACATTTAATATAGGAATATTTATATTGAAGTAGTTGTTTCGTTTTTGAAGCAGTTCACATATTTGTTTTTTTTTTCTTTTTTTTTAAGATTTTTTTTTTGTAATATATGTTTTTATTGTTATTTATGTCTTTTACATTTTGTATTCCCCTTGGGTAGCCCACCACCAATTCACCCGTGATCCATCTCCATGGTCCCTTGTGTTCTTTTCTATTCCATTTTGTGCCCTTTTCCTTCCCTCCCTCCGCCTCCCTCCCCCC